>JANIJG010008050.1:0-28045 GCA_024611175.1 Megaceryle torquata | reverse complement strand
AACAAACAAACAAACAAACAAAAAAAAAAAAAAAAAAAACAACCAAAACCACCCAAACAAAAAAAACCCCACAATTTCAAAAACCATGTGATTCTCTCAGGAAAAGCAGCATTTTTCATTCAACTCTTGAAAGCATCCCAGTATTAAAGGAACTATGAAATTAACATACTGTTACATGTTACATGAATGACTGAATAATCAGTAAAAGACCTTTGTCCTACAGATTGCATTTTCAAGGCAAAAAAGCCACTGCAAAACTTTTTTTCTAGTATTACTATGAACTGTTTTAAAGCATATGACTGCACCAATAGCTCTCAGATAAGGATGGGTCAGCTCTGAAGGGCTGGGTGTGGTTTTTTTTCCTGTCTGGTTCCCTTCTGTTCTTTCTGTTTTTAATAGTAAATATTGTATTCCAGTTAATAAAGTAGTATTTCACAAAAACAGATAGATCCTTGTGTGTACTTCTCCAAAACACACCTTCAAGAGACCCAGAGGATCACTGTCATTAACAAATATTCTCTGGGTTCCCACAAAAGCTACCTGCCAACTCATGACATCTTGCAGTTATAAAATAAAAGTATCCTTGAGAGTATTATTCCATAAAGTTTGGGCACCAAGGAGGGGAAATAAAACTGGAGAAGTTACTGCTCTCCTCAGTCAGTGCCTCACTTGACAGGAAGCAAGTAAATCCTACTGGACTTGTTACCATGCAAAAACCTACTAATGGTACCAAAAGCACAGTAATGTCTTATATAATTGCATGAAGCCCACCATAACCACACCAGCTCAGCTACCAGTGCTCTACACACACTTATCTGCAGAACAAAAATGGCACTGACTTTGGAAAGTACAGTAGGATTTCCCCATACAAAAGCCCACAAAGACATTCTTCCCATCTTGTTCCAGGACTATTACAGAATACTTTTTTATTCAACAAAGCACATGAACAGACCTCTAAATCAAAGCACCAAGATAGTTTCTTGCAGTGAGTGAGGTGGCTAAGGGACTTCTGAGCTTTTCTAGTTAAGTCACAAAGCTATCAGCTGTTGACAGGTGGATAGATGAGCACCAGTGCATGAAAATTTGGGGTTGTTTTTTTTTAACTACCTTGTTAAAGGCAATGTATCTATTAAATGTCTTATCATTAGCTTACGTTTCTTCTGCCTCAGATAGTGAAATTATGGGATGGACATATTCCTCCCTCAAAACTTCAGAATTTCATAAGCTGACAATATGCTCAGCAAAAGATTGACACAGATTTGTATTCAGTAAAATCTTTGTGCTCATGGCTACACAAAGTTCCAAAAGCCATAAGGTAGATTTATTAGGGACAGCTTCATTATCTAATTGCTACACCAAATAATTGTACATCTTCAATAGTCAGGAACAACTGAAATTTTTTTCTGTTTTTTCCCCCTCCTGATATCTCCAGCACTGCCAAAACCTATGGCGTGCATTCAAAAGCTTATTTATTTATGCATATAGCTTGCATATCTCAAGGCTAGATGCATAAATTTTTAAGAGCTGACATGCTCTTCAGGGAAAAAAAAAGTTCCTCTTCTGAATTATTCTATTCATTCTGCAGCTATCCACTGCTATCCCTTGTTTATCTGCTCATTACTGTGAGTGAAAATGAGTTTGTCATGAGAAATATAATTTAAAGAATGAGAACATGAACATAGAGGGCATCTCTATAACTCAGCACATGTACTTTTTTTTTTTTTTAATGAGATAACCTTTTTCTCCTAGAATTCTTTTAAAAAGGAACATTTTCCAAAGCTTTTGTAGAAAAAAATCAGAATAATTTTTACATGCATGCTCTTGAAACTGTTTTGCCTTGCTGTACATGGGCTTTGCATTCCATGTAAGGAAGAAAAAGGATCATCAGAATAATCTCTTCTGAACAGACTCAGTATTATACAATTTTAACCTTTTCCAACCCTGACATGTGGGACAAATAATTTGTTATTTGGAAGGATGTCTAAGTCCCATTCCCCACAAATTCTAACAGATCAAAAACTTTGCAAATCTCCACTGATCTTCATGTGCATGTGTGTGATGGGGAAGGGGGAATGAGGTAGTAGATCATGCTCTGAAAAAATGTTGCTGCCCAAAGTAACACCTTAAGTGTTTTACCATTCTGTGATTCAGTTTATCCTCTCTCTGTAAAAAAATGGCTCTAGCAAACAGGCCCATGGAGAGCTGGAAGTGGGTCTCACCAGCCACCTGCAGTTCTGGCCCTCCCTTTAGGAAAGCGATTATGCACCAAATGGATGCAAGCAGCTAGTGATGCAAGGAGCTGCTCCTGTGAGCAGAAGGGAGAAGTGCCATCATTGTACGATAGAAATTTAATCTAAAGCAGGAAAACATCTCTCCCCAGCTGAAATACAGTAGCTTGGTTCAAGTTATTTTCCCCAGGACAGGCTGAGGAACAAGTGCTGCACCCTGTGCTCCAGTGGAGCTCTGCCAGTCTGCCTCAGAAGACAGCTCTGACTCCTCACCTCTGGTCTTCCAATTTCAGGACCAACAGCAGCAACGAGTGTTGAAACAAAACAAAAGAAAAGTGCTTTCGTACAGTGCCAGGATAAACTAAGCCCTAAATTATGCTGAATCACACTCAGAAGCAGATGGAAGTGCATTTAATCTGTTCATTGCACCCAGCTCCACTAAGCAGTCAAAGACATCCTCCTTCCTCAGATGAAATTTGCAATTGGTCTTTAGACAGGATCCAAAAAAATCAACTTTCCTCAATTTGCTGACCAACAAACTAGGAAAGGAAACACTCTGTCTTGCTCTTGGCTTGCTTTATGTTTCTGCTGTTATGTGTATTATGGCAACAATAGTCCCTGCCATGATCAGGTTGGCCCTTCATCAAAACCATCAGGTCCCCATGTAAGGTGTTGCTCAAATGCTGGTTGTCTCCATTCCAGCTATTTTACAGCAATCCATGGATGCCTACATTTATTCCAACAACTTCTTCATTTTGCCATGATTTTTTTTTTACCCTGTTGTTAACTGGTGTACATGTGTCAGCAGCATATGTCTGCTGACACTACCCTCAGGCTATCAGCTGAGGCAAATGGATAGCCTTTCTAACTGATTTAACACCCTTTCCTAGAGAGCAAAGCCAACTATATCCACTTGCCTTGCGAGAGGGAAGGTATGGATGAATGCCATGGAAAAATATATGTGATGCAACAAGTTTGCAGTAATATATGCATCTGAAGCTGTACAGGAGAAGCCTTTTTGAAAAATCTGTCAACTAGAGAGATTCTTGCATTTAAACCAAGTAGTCTAAGACATGATACTGGCTGAGATGTACTCATGTCTAAACCTCACAGGCAATTTCTGTTTTCCTAAATTTACAAATCTAGAGGAGAATAGCTCCAACAAAAGGCTAGTGGATGTGACTGTGTCAGCCTGAGCTGAATTTAAGTGCATGAAGTCTGTCTGGGGTTTTTTTGGCCTTTGTGTTTGCTTGTCTTTCTATATTTCTGCTGTCAATTTCACGCCTGACCAGACAAACCAACAGACATTCTGACTTGCAAGGTAAAGCAAGTCAATAAACAGACAGCAAGTTAAGAGGAAAATATGCCCTAAATGACACCTCCTTTTCCTCTGGCTTCATTATCCTAGTGTTCCTGACCAGCTCCCAGATCACACTGTGTCTGCAGTGTTGCTCTTCTCACAAATAGACTTTACAATCCTTTAGGTTAGGACTTTCCATCACTTCATAAAAACACCAGCCAGACCATCAACACTACATAGATACAATAAAACAATGATGATAATAGAGGATAGTAATAATTAAAAATTCATATCCCCTCTAGACATGAGATCACGAGACATTCACAGCTTCCCAGTCTGACTCAGAAGGGACAAAAGATGCAGCAATACAAAAAGCTAAGCGGAGAGACACGATTGGGGAAAAAGCAACAACAACAACAAAAAGAAAAACAAAGACAAGTTCAAGGAATCCCTGGAGAACTCCAGCTTTTGAAGTTCCTTGCATGCACTCACAGCAAGGAGCCTGTGACAGCTGCTGCCATGTGTTTGATACCCTCCCGGCTCCAGTTCTGTCATTTACCAAGCTATCCTGTCATCAGCCAGCACAGAAATAGAGCGTGTTACCCCAGGTCCCATCTTCGTTCCTCAGAAAGTCAAAGCCTATTCGTAGATCAGAGCTGTTTCAAATGCAAGTATGAAGAAACAGACACACTGTCAAAGCAGTATTCTGGGCTTTTCCTCTTTCTTTGCTGATGCTGTAAGAATTGGCCAAACATTTCCAGATGCAAAACAGTTTTAGTTAAGAAAATCAAGAAATAAATCAACTTAAAGTGCAGATTCTGCAACTTGGACCACATTAAGTGAATTATTTTAGTTTTACTAAGTTGCTCAGGTTTTAAAAAGGAAAAAAAAATGTAAAAGTGAAAAATTATACTATAGGATTTTGTAAACATCTTTATGCCTTGTCTGTATTGTTAGACTAAGTGGCTGCTAACAGATACAGAATTATATTTGCATTGTAAGTAGGCTTCTCACACCTTTCTGGTTGCTTTCTATTTCATGCGGGGATATGGTCAGAGTTTTCTGACTTATTATTGTTATTGTCTGTCCAGATGTGCTCCTATCCCCTTCCACCTTTAAAGTTCAAACAGTGATCCCAGCCATAAATGGGAGAAATTACTGGAGTGGGGTTTTTGGTTTGCTTTAGGTTTTTTTGGTTTGGTTTCCTTCCAAAACAAGGAATTGCCCTGTAAATCAGAAATGTCTCCTGGAAGGCAGATGTAAATTCACATATCTGGGAGACAGACAGAATGTGTAGCCTTTTTTGCATCCATCAATGAACTTCTGAGCTATCAGCCACCGGCATTTTCCTGTAAATGCTTTATTGGTGCATAATTGGTGCTCATCATGATTGAGATTTAATTTTTATTATTTTAATATAAAACTTATTTCACATTCAGCAGTCACGCATTTCCAGAAATTCCTAATTTAAGGGAACAATTAGAATACCAAAGTTAGGGCCGCAGGACTTACAAAAAAAAAAAAAAAAAAAAAAAAAAAAACCACAACCAAAACAAAACAAAAAATTCCACCACAAGTTCTGTAAAATATCCTCTCTAAACCGAAAGCATTTTCACTGCATTAAAAATGTTAGCAAAGCTCTACTATTTTAAGACTTTGTTTTGTAGGTTGTTAAGAAATATGCCTATGTATATAAGCAGCCCTAGTAATATAAATCAAGTGCAACATTAACAAAAGTGGGAACTTATGCTTGGCAATATTTCATTGAACAAAGAAGAAAGGACAATTTCAAGGCAAAACAAATAATTTCTGTAAATATTTTTTCTGTGTATATCTAAGGAATCATCAGATTAATAAAAAACCAGCAAAATATCTATGGGGTTTATGTCCCCATAAAAACTATGTTTCAGAAAGTCTAATTTCTTTTGTTATGACAAAAGCAGTTGTTATTAAACAATTGCAATTTGATTTTATGCTTTCAAGGAGTACTTATGCACAAAGCTAGTGCGCTGCAGAACTCTTGTTAGCTTTACCAAAGTGTGCATGCATAATATATAGTCGCTGGAAGTGAAACAGAACTGCTGAACTAAACAGGTGGGAAAGAGCTGGAAAGAGAGAAGGGAGGTAGAAAAAGACTAAAGTGTCTTTAAATGTTGTCAAAGCTATATCAAAAGTCTGTACATTTTATATATAAATATAAAAGTAATGTTCTTGGCTGTACCAAAGTTTTGTGTTGCTAAAGGCAGATTTAGAAAAATAAACTTTTCAGTAAAAAATCCACCTTCTTCTCTTAGCAGAAACCAAATTCCAGTATTCCATCCTATACTGCTGTTAATTTGTCAAGGTGTCACAAATATCATCTAGTAAATTTGCCAGAGTCTTTGAAGTTCTTTTTCATCTGTTAGAACCTTTCTTTTCTTCTGTGCTTCCTTATTAACCTTTATTTTCCTTTCAGGATTCCAATATCTAATTCCCAATCAGGGCACAGACTCCCATGAAAGAACTGTTCATGAGAGACAGGATAGCATCCTTTCCAACCACAGCTTTACTTTTATTTTTTCTTCTCTTTTTATCCTTTGGTATGTTTTCTTACAAACATACCAGTTCCTTACAGACTTTTGAAGCTGTACAGAGTGTTTCCCTAACGTGTTTGGGCAAACAGTCCTTGCTGCACTACAGCTATCAATCTACCATCTGGTCCGCCTCCATACTGCTCCTTCCACCCCTCATCTTCACTGTACTGGGAAGGAAACACCAGTGGATTGGGGGTACCAGGGGAGCTCATAGAGGATCATAATCTTGAGAAGGGCAGATACTCCCGCAGAGGGGAACAGACAGGTGATAATGTAATTGGGATAGCAGAATCATAGCCATGTGCAGTCATTAATAGACATTAAAAAAAGATATTTTACTCAGTCCCCTTGAGACTAAGGCACTCACTAGAGACAGGTAGACATAAAAACAAAGCTGCTGAGAAATAGTAGATTATAGACTACTCTGGAATGGGCTTCTCTTTTCCCATGAAAATTGTTCTCTTTTATATAAACACATACCTTAATTTTAATTGGAATGGGGAAAAAAAAAATTAGTCTTCTCCTTCTAAGATGAGTGATTTTGCTGTTTCAAGATCATTTACTATTGTCTTCCTTCATGAACTCCAAGAGAGAATGAGATTAATTTTCTCTCCTAAATGGCTGTGGTTGGAAAAGTTAAGTCACTAAAGGACCTTTAACGTATATTTTAAACTATAATGATATTTATGGCTATTTAGATTTCCAGATACCAAGCATTGGCACAATACCTCTACCTTTTTTCCTTTTTTTTTTTTTTTTTCTTTGAGAGAATGCTGAAAAGCATGGGAAAATCAAGTTAAAAGCTGTAGCACAATACTAGAAGGGTAGAAAATAACTCACAGAAATTTTTTCTAAGGCTGGGAAAAAAGGTATGATTGTAAGATTCAGAGAGCTCAATCTGCTTAACTTAAAAATGAAGAGTGAGAGGTGACTTGGTTGAAATATGGAAATATCTACATGGAGAGGAAGTACGGTGCATAAAGAACACTTTAATCTTTAGGTGAAAGGCATGACCAGAGACTAGAAAATGAAATCAGACAAGTAATAGTGAGAAAACTGAATAACAGAATCATAAAATACCAGGTTGGAAGGGACCTCAAGGATCATCCAACTTCTCAAGGTAAAAAAAAAAATATATATATATATATATAGTGTAAATGAGATGGACCAGCACCCTAAATTTCCTACATGCATGCTTGACAAAGAGATTGACCAAGAAGCTCTTAAGGAAAAGCCTTCATCATCTCTTCAAAGCCGTGACTTGATTGTCTTTCCTTAACCAAATCTTACTGTATGCTCTGAAATTGTCTGTTACAAGGATAACTGGGTGGAATTTAATGTCCTGTGATATAAGAACCCAGACATATACATCTCCGTGCCTTCCAGCCTATACAAATCCAGGACTCATTTCAAAGAGGAGTAAACTAAGCATTGGGAAATACAATTTCATCCTGCATTATCAATCCTGTAGATTGGGATAGCTGACATTGTGAAGATCAGTTCTATTGCTCAAGGCCCTGGCATTGCAAGAACATGACTGAAAACACAGCAATTTTATGAGTGTATATCACTTTCCATTTCTTGAACCCCGAGGATATAATCAACCAAGATGTCATTTATTGATTTTTTTTTTAAACTATTCATGGTGATAATCTGATATAACTAGAGTACCTTCTCATGTTTTTAGACATAAAACTACATTGAAAAGCAGACAGTAAAATTTGCAAGCTATATATATAAGGCACTACTGATTACCCCAACTAAAAAAAAAAAAGTCAGTGAAAAGTGATGCACTTCTGTATGACTCTCATTTGGCCACCTACATGGTAGAGGAGAGCAACTGTTTAACAACACATGCTGAAAAAATTATTAAACACTCAGTTCATGAAAAAAACAAGAACAGTACGTCCAGCTGAAAATGGAGTGGGAATATAGCTAAAGAGAATGGAGACACAAATTGGAGCAATCTGTTATTAAGAAATAAGTTGAGAATTTTAAAGCTGCTTTTTTTTTTTTTTTTCCCCCACAGAATAACAGAGATGAAGAAAAGTCTAAATTATTTAGTCTGCCTCCAGGCTATGTATGGGGAGCACTATTTTAAAAAGCTTGGGTTTGCGCTCTGGGATTTTATTGAAAGGACAAAATAAAACCCAGTTCTTGGGCTGGTAGCTCATTAGTTGCAGTCCAGGATCTGGGCCAATACCTGTGACCTGATGATTTATTAGGGAGCACTATGAAAATGCTGGAGACCTGTCATGGGTTTGCAATAGAATGTGGTGCTACCTGCTGCACCCACATCCATCCCTCTGGGTTCCATCTACCCAAAAACTAATATCAAGTTTTGTGGTTAAAAAAATGCTGAGGCTGCAGGGGAAGTGACATGAAGGAGGGCAGCATTCCAGAGGGCCAAATTAATTTCCCTAGGGATCCTCTGCTTATAAAATCCCATAAACAAAATGTCACTTTTCATTCGCTAAGCCACTTTGATTGCTAACAGCAAACACATGCCTTACTTTGGCATAAAGCTCTGTACCATCAAATTAAATAATGTTAGGTTGTTGGGTTTCTTTTTTTTTTTTCCCTAACAATCTGTCTCACACATTCCTTGGCTGCCTTTAAAAGTCACTTGTAAAGTTTCACACTTGCACGCTGTGAACAGCGAAGCTGGAAAGCTTGGTGTCTCTGAGGATCAATAAGCTTTGAGTCATTTTGGTTCAAATGGGGTGAAGCAAGTCCAGCAATTGACAACTGCCATCTCATGGTGATTGCAGGAAATGAAAAGGAAGGTCTCCAGATGATTCTTGATGGTTAAGTGGGAGCATCATGTAAAGGCCTGATAAAATTACACATTGCTTACACTTAAAGATATCAGGGATTCACTAAAAGAAATTAGAGGTGAAATTTCATGAGGTCACTACTGATACCACAACAAATTTTCATCCTAATATGCTATAATATCAGAGTGTCCCTCAGTGTCAGCACCCAGCTGTCTTCAAAAGTATATACTAATGTGAGCTGAAAGAGTATGTCAGGAGATTGGGTTGACAAAGCCCAAATCTGCACTGATAACCTGGCTTACAGAGGAAAAAAGCACAATGTAGTCACCCTGATAGGGTGAGTTCCTACAGAAAACAAAATAATTTATCCCAAAATACAGAAGTGTTAGTGTGCAAGGTGCTGTTGCAAATCAGAAGTTATGGGGATAAGCAAACAGGTTTTGAAGAATTTCCTTGAAGTAAAAATGTTTTAAAATTCTAATAATTTCAGAAGAATACTCAGAATAAAATGTTTATACTTAGGGCAACATTAACCTCCATATCCTTCTGTGTATGTTATGGGAAATATATTCCTGAGACATCTCAGAATGCTTTGCTCCAAGAAAAGGAAAAATATCCCCTGCTTCACTGGGATCCTTGAGGGAAGGAAGGAATAATTCTTACCTGATCAGAACTAAAATTTACCTTCGGACCAACATAGGGAACCTCATACCTCTCCATGAGCCCAAACTGTGTCTCCTCCCCTGTTTTCCCTGAAAAGCAATGAGTGGGTCAGGCTGCTCTGCACAGTCTACCTGAACAGCTGAGTGCCACTGCTGATTTTAGTCTAAACACAGCACACATCCACTCTGCTGCATTAACTGCACAGTGATCAATTATCACTGCTGTCTGCCACACAAATCCATTCATATTATAAGTCATTGGCTGATACAAATCTTCAGTGTCCAAAAAGACACATGTCCAGTTCACTTCATGTATATTCAGTAGGCTTTACTTTGGCATTCTTAATTAAAAAAAAAGAAAAAAAAAAAAAAATAAAAGAAAAAAAAGTTATATAGAAGTTAATAATGCCAACATCTACCTCTGTTTATGTGGACACAAATTACATTGAGAGCTGATTCCAATATCTAGCACTAATTACTCCCACCACCTTATCTAGAAATAATTAGTGAACATTCTCCTGAGAATAGTAATCCTGATTCTTCTCTTTCCTACAATAAAATTATTCAGGCTTTATACCAGTGTAACTAAGAAAAGGATTGCCATCATTGTCTACAGTTTTAAAACTCCTCTAGCCTGCTGGGTGAGCATAGTTTTTCAATGCAAGATATCCAGAACTGATTTCCTTGGGAATTACAGAGCATAAAACCTGAAGACAGATACACACTTAGCAGTAAGCTCAAGATTATGTTTGTACTGATAAGAGAGAAGTAATAAAAAGAAGGAAACACTTAGCTTAAACTTTGAGCATATGGAACGAGAATGCATGTGCAGGGGGAACTCAATTATTTAGTGAAATGGCATTTTCAAAACAGCAAGCGTCTCCTTTTCATGCCCTGATGATTTTCCCCTGCTACTTGTTTCTTTGGTTCATTTCCATCCCCCACCTGACACTGGCACAGCAGATAGACCCAGTCAATAAAGGCTTCGGGATCAGCCTGACAAGCCAGGAAACATGGGTCCTTTCTCTGCTGAAGTGGTCTGCCTCTAGACAATTGGTCTTCTCCAGTGCTGAACACAAGGAGTTAATTTTGCCAGCTGTATTCAGCTTCATCTTAGAATAATGCACTTACCAAGAAAATAGACTCAGATACATATAACATCAGCAAAACAATCCAATCTGAAAGGGAAATCTATCAAACCTATGTCATCTCTGATCCTTGGGGCACTCATCTTCATACGTCACATGGCTCTGTTGCTTTTTGTGCCTATTTGTAGTAGACAGTATTTATCATGAGAAGCTGCCCAATTAGCCCTATATCTAAAACAGAAGCTGTCATTTTCACATCTTTCTGGGTTTACTGGTTTTGGGGAACCACCACTGTCTCTGTTCTCAGATTACAATTAGCTATTCTGGTCTGGTGTGGAAGTGACATGATAGTGGTTGTGCCTCTTCAGCTTGGTGACTAGTGCTGCTATGCAGACCAGGAGAGCCCAAGGCTCTAATTCAAACTTCATCTATGTGAGTTTGAACCCCCACTCTCTGAGTGCATGCTCTAACTACTAGCCCAAAACATATTTTAGTTGAGAGTTTTCTTGCCCACACTGTTTGGTTTACAGACACTCATCAAGCCAGTTTGCTGCATGTGGGTTCAAACCCCCAAAATGATTAACCACTCTTAGATAACCTTACCACTAAACTCTATCTTATCTTTCCTTATATCAAGGATAGAAATTTAAAAAGTGTAAGAATGTAAAAGTTATAGGTTGTCCAACTAGATTGCCTCAGTCTTAGCAAAGGGAATATAACATATCTGGTTAGGTCACAAAAGCATGCCTGACCCTTCCCCTTCCTAATTTTTCTGCTCCCCTCCAAGCTGTTAAACACAATTTCACATCACCCTCAAACATAAGAGAAAGAGAGGTCCAATAACTTCTCTCAGCTAGAAAGTAAGAAACAAAGTGACACAAAAAGGTAGATGAAATGGGCTCTTTTTGGCCAGCTTTCTGCAGCTGCATAAATAACAGGGAACAAAACATAACTATCCTGAAGATGGGGAGGAAGATGTCAAACAGGCATCCCATTATTTCTGGGATATATATGTTACACCAAGACATATTTTTGAAGTATGAAGCAGCAAACTACAGTTTGTTCAACATCATCAGTAAATCTAGATCTAAAATGCTTCATGGAAATAGAGGCAGCTGGGAGCTTTTTGAAGACATGTTGCATTTTCACTGCTATTTGTAGAAATGGGTTATTCAGGCAGATTACTGAACCCCAAATTTGTTATTTCTGTCCCCCACTCATAAAAACCTTCTTGACATTTCAAAATGAAGAGGGGATAACTTTTTTTTCTCAGCTGTGTTTTCAAATAGTAGCACCAATGGACAAACACAAAAAGGGTAGAAACAGGATGTTTTAGAGATGTTGGACCAAGCATTTTGTGTTTGTTTCAAACTGAACACTTTAAAAATCTTAAGTCACGGCAGGAAAATTATTTGAGGACTCAAAGATTTTGATATAGGAAAGCAATTTCCCCTCCTAGCTCCACTGAGTCAACTGTTCACAATACAGCAGCTACTTTTCCATTGCACTCCTCCCACACTCAAAGTCAAATAAATAGAATTAGCTTCAAATCTTTCATAAACATCCCTTTTTTACTACATATCTAATTCCAAAAGTATCATGTAAGACAGTGTATTAACTTCACTTTTCAAGCCAAATGAAGAACATCACAAATGCCTTTTGATGAGATGATCTGGTTGTCATCATTCTCCCAGCTTTGAGTGCACAGTACACTTTGCAGCCACACAGACTCTAGAAGTATTATACCATTGTCAGTCTAGATCTTTTCTTCTTCCCAGTACCATAATTTTTTTTATGTTGATCCCCTGCTCTTCCCCAGCCCCCCTCCAAGGGAAAAATAGGCACTAAAATAGCCAAAACATTTAAACCACAAAGTAAAAATTCAGGACCTCATCCCAGCAGACACCAGGCCATGAAATTTAATGCCAAATCAGCAGGAGCTTTCAGTCCTAAAAAGCTCCAGTTAAACACAAGAAAGAGAAAGCTTTAACTGGCCTTTCTCCTGCCTGACTTTCACTTCTCAGCAGGCTTCACCTTTACTCTGAGAACTAAACCACAGCAATTAGCTTTTAGCCCGATCTTTTATAGCTAATTGCCCCTAAGGCAACTGTAAGGATTCCCAGATGTCAGCTTTTTGTGGTGTTCATGCAACTCCCAGAAGAGAGCAAGAAAAGACACTAAAATAGAAAAGTTCTTCAGCAGACACAGACTTAAAATGGAAGCTTAAAAAAAACCCAATAAGGCATGATGATAACTAATTTTCTATGTATATCACGTTTACTCACTGAATTATACAACATGATAGCATTACAAGCAGAAAAAAGCTTCTTACATTTAAGGATTAATAAAACCTCCCCTAATTTCTTCAACCTCACAATGACCCCTAAACTGGTTCTTGAAATCCTTTAGCCACCAATTAAACTACATTTTTAAAGCTCTTAAGAGTGTTTAGGGGGTTTTGTGGTTGTTGTTTTGGTTAAAAAATAATATATATATATGTGGTGGTTTAGTTTTAAAGTCCCTCCAGTGGTATCCCAGTGCAGAGTGATGCTGGTGACTCCACATCTCCCCAGAGGTTGAATAGATGAATACCCTGAACCCACACCACACTGCTGCCACACAGTAACCTCCTGTATACGCAAGGACACATCCCTGTCAAGCTTCCACCAAGACTGTACAATCTCCACAATCAGACTGTAAGTTGGGGTTGGACTCAATGATCTCCAGAGTTCCACTGCAGCCCCTACCATTCTATGACTCTATGATAAGAACAAAGCTCATATTTCCCAATTTGGCACACTTCAAATTATGTGGGACTAACTGATGTTGAAAAAAGCCAGCATTTGTTTTAAGTTAAACTGTTCTGGACAAGTCCAGTATTTCCATGAAAGATGGCTTAGAAAACCCTGTTATTGTAGACATAGTCAAAGATGTCAGACATGTAGACACCCCAAAATTTAGAGCTTCCCAGCATTATCCCATAACCTCCCTTGGAGTATTCCTAACTGATCTTGATTACTGGGGCAAATCTCTCTCTTTTTGCTATCAGCTTGGGAATGTGACTTTGCAGTGTAATAAAACTATTCAGTGAAAGCCTAGATGGTATCTGACATACAGCAAGATGTCTTTGTATAAGCAATCATTATATTTGTCAATAGCTTCCAAGGTTATATGCAGAGACGTCCACAGAGCACTTCTATGCATGATGTGAAAACTTCTATTTCTATGGAGAAAAACTTAAGGAAGAGAAAAGCAACATTTGTGACACTCTTAAGAGTAGGTGTTTGCGTGTGCTCATTAACTCACAAACGTACTTGTTTCAGACTAATTAGCAATCTTTGAGCAGTCCTACTAAGTGGGTGGCAAACTGGATTGCATTGTTTTGCTTTGGTGCCCATATTTCACAGTGCTCTGTTGATACATTTTTATTTGTATTTATTTTTTGCTCCCTTATTTTGTTTTATAAGTGTTCAGAGTATTGCACAGCATTATGGTACACTATCATTTTTCAAGCCATTAAATGTTAACTTCATTTTCTTGTGTGAATTATGCTTTGCTCTTTTAGTTTTGTAATGAAAAATAAGTACAGGTTATGCAAGCAATAACCCCTGTGTAAGCAGCAGCTATCTTTTTAAACGGTTTATTATGCCACAGTCTGGTACTCCATTAAATATAGATTACAGACTGTTGAATAAATGAATATCAACTAAGCAGCCCCATCCTTCTGTACATATCAATGCAAATAATGAATCGTGGCACCTCATGAAAATGTATAACAGAGAAGAGTGGGTCAAGAAGTAATTACACATTTGTCTTATCTCATGCTTCTTGCTCTCAAAACAGCAAAATACATTTGTGATGGTTAGGGGACACTAAGGAAGCTCTTATGACCTGTTCTTCCTGGAAGGTGAAAAAGTGTTTTTTAGCATAGTTTTATGTAGATGTATTTATATTTTCAGGTGTATTTCTTGTAATATCCTTTGAAAAAGATGCTTTTGTAGTAAAGGTCTAACTGAAAAATGTGGGTTTATACCTCAGCTCTTCCACAGACTGCCCATGCTACAAATAAAAGCAAAACCAAATGGCTTAGTTTTGGAAATGTAGGTAATTCTCAAATTCTCCAGCACATGATTTTGAGTTTTACTGTACTCCACCGTGTACAGAAACTGAATGTATATGTTTATGTAGTTATAAACATAGAAAATTTATCTCTTAGTCATGGACATCAAGTCTGGATAGAAAATATGGCTGTGATGCTCTTTAAAAATAGGCAAGATTAAAACTGGCATTGATTAGAGATAACTGGAACTAAGATTTGGAGACTGTAATTCAAATTACGTTGCTTAAAGCCAAAGCAGACTAACCTGTTTTATATGGAACAGATTAAAAACTGGAGCAAATTAATCATTAGGTTATCAAAATAACATGAGCTGTATAACAGGAAAAGTTATCTTTAGCTGCTCAAAAGGAATTATTTGCTGATCCCAGCTTAAATAAATGGACTCAGAGAAGAGACTGTATCAGTGAATGGAAAAAATAAACCAATAAACCAAACAATTAACTTGCTTAAATATCTCATACCCATTATTTCCACAGCAAGTTTTCAGCTGCTGACAACTGTCAGTTCCCCTGATTTCAGTCTTGAAATGCCAATTCACCCTGCTTGTGGATAATAATTAGATCTGCTTGATAAATTAATTTCATATTGATGTTAAAAATCTATTAGTAGTCATATTCTTCCAGGAATTTCTAATGTTTCTGCCTGAAACCTGGTGACAAAAAAAACCAAAAAAAACTTCATCTTTCTACTACAGGAACTGAAAGAAACTTGATTTTTTGACTTGTGTTAATATTTAGTTAAAGGAAAAGGCATACAATTTTCTTTTTGTTTAAAAAGACTCTATTCATGCAAATAATCTAGATAATTACTGCACATACATTTCCTACCCTCCTCCTCACAGCCAGCTATGGCTGGAGCTGTGCAAACTTTTAACAAGTAACATGTGTGCAGTACAGGTCATATTATGACCCAGTTAAACCATCACTGAGTGCTTTTCAGAAACTGACTTCCTTTGGAGTAGCACCATGTGGGTAGGGTGAACAGGAGAACAATGCTTGTTGTTAAATGAGATTTAGATTTTTTTATGTTTCTTTGCAGCACCTGGACCGCTACCTTGGTGAGTAGTGGGAAAAAACCTCCATTTTTTTGTTTTTTCCCACCTGCATCAAATCAGACATCCCACAAATTGCTCAAAATCGAACACAAAAGCAAAGAATAAAAGAGCAAACTGGGAGAAAATAAGGCATATGACAAATTCTATGGTCTGCCTATCAATTATTCCTTGTTACACATGGTGGATATATTCATTTCTAGCCCATACAGATACATTGTTGTCCTGTGCTGGTCTTAGATACAGTATTTTATCAAGTCACAAATATGGACTGGTAAAAAAACATGAGGTTTACGACAATTTATGGCTCCAAAACTGAATCAGTGTACTTATTCATTAAAATAACACAAAGGAAACTGACTTTAAATATCCTTAAAATTATCTCCAAGGTATACTTTTTAACCAGTTATTTGGGGGGGTGGGAGGGTTTATGAGACTGTATCTTTCTTTTAGGATCTCAAAGTTCACTTAAAATTTGGGGAAAATGACAGTACCTCTTTTTTAAAGGCAGAGAAATTGAAGCACAGAGAAGAAGACAACATGCTCTGGTAACCCAGGACTAACTGTATACATAGTATAGCTAAAACTTCATTCACATTAATTTATCTCACAGAAACTTGAAAGAAGATTTCTCAAATTTTATTTGGCACAGCTGTCCATCAGCAGTTCCAGAGTTCCTTTAAATGAAATATGGCAGAGTTTGGGTGACTGTGATCCCAAAATATGAACCTTTGGTTAGTGGAGCAATTCTACTACACAGCTGGTAAAAAACAGAAACAACTCCCAAGAAATCTTCATAAAGATAGGCTAAAGGTGGCCTGTTTATAATGTGGCATGGGAGGATGGAAGGATAAAGTCAAATTACAAATCAAATAGTATTTGAACCAATGAACCCAGAAAATATTTTATTTTGCATGAAAGGGAAAGCTGGAAACTTTGAAGAAATTTGGTATTTGTTCTGAGTATTGCATGATTAATTAGA
The DNA here is from genome assembly GCA_024611175.1 of Megaceryle torquata. NCBI lineage: Eukaryota > Metazoa > Chordata > Aves > Coraciiformes > Cerylidae > Megaceryle > Megaceryle torquata. The sequence continues at coordinate 11,264 of JANIJG010008050.1, read as the reverse complement.
GATAAGACATTTCAAAATGCTTCTTCATGTATTAGTAATTCCCAAGAGTTTATTATTTTGACTTGGTTCTATGAGCAAAGTTTAGCCTGGTAAAAAGAAACAAATGTCCTTATATACACAATTTTCTTTCTACTAGGGTCCTTTATTTTTTGTGCAGTTTAGAGGGGCTTTTTGACAGGGGGAGAAAGAGTATTTAGAGATGAAAGGTATTTTTCTGGTTTACCTGTGATCCATAACTGACATATTTACATGCTTGCTTAAAATGTACAAATAGGATGATTTTTCCTTTTTTTTCTTTTCTTTTTTTTTTAATATGTATTTCTCTATTGAATTTTATTATTAAATAAATTAATATTAAACTGGAGTGTTTCTACAGTCTTCCCAACTTTCTAATACTCTATTTAGATATTACTGCATGAGCAAAATTCTGCTGCTATTCTCAGAATTACAGTCAATGGCAATTTTTGTATCTAATGTGTCAACAACTTAATAAATATGTTTGTTTACAATTCATGACTGCTGAGTATTTCTGTAACTAATCTTTTTAAATATTGGATCATTTTAAAATATTCTAATGAATGTTTACTAAGAACTCTGCTTCATTGTGTGTCTAGCCATGTTATTTTCTTACAGTGCATGACAGCTCAGTGCTTTAATATTCCATTTAAAATTAATCTATTTAAAAGAAAAAAAAATATAATTACACATGAACTGCTTACATAATTTTAAACTAATTACACCACAGCTACTATTAAATTATTCCTGCAATATCACAACCCCTCCAAAAATGTAAATCTACTGTTCAGCTGATATTTTATTATCATAAAATACATTTTTTCAATAGATACAATTTAAATCATTGCAGAAGATACAGTAAAGGGTGAATATCACTAATTTGTAATTAAAAGGAAAGGTTAAGCTATTTTGGCAAATAATGTTAATGCTGAGTGTGTACTGATTGCAAAGGCAACATTCCCTAGCTGCCCAGAGACTCTTGAAACGAGGTTTAAAGATCTTGATAGTAGAAATAAGGAACTGTGAGCAGTGCAGTTTGACCTGCACATGTAGTCTATGCTAACATTAGGAGATCCTAGGCTAACCATTGATATTTTATAGGGCCTGCTGAGACCCTTCACTAGGAAATTTTAAATGACAATGGTATGACTGAACAACAGACCACTGTAGCATATCTTATGCTGGTTATCTTACAAACAACTCCTTAAAATTGAACAAAAAAATCACTCATTTTATTTGATAAGACTAGTTCTGAAAAGACAGGAATCACTAAGGCTGATAAAAATATATCAGAATGAACTTTCACAGTCATAGCAAATAGGAAAATTTGTTAAAACTGGTGCATTGGATTGGTAAAGAAGTTCCATCTAGTCAAGGAAGCAGCTGTGACTGTGATTAGGAAATTATTTTATTGCAGGTACCTAGAATTGCCTAGAGAGAACTACAATTGCCAACCTTTTTTATTTCTTATGTTTTCTTTTCTTAGGCCTTGAGCCATTTTGACCCTAAAATTTCTCCTGTTTCCTAGTTTTCAGTCGAAAATATACAAGAACATGTGAAAGACTTGAGAGCTCTTTAACCAGTCCATAATTTCTTTTATTTATCTCCTACCCAGGACACTTTTCAGCCTTCCTCAAAATCTTTTCTGCATCTAAGAACCATTGCCTAGGTCTCCAACAATGAGCTACAGGGAAACATCCTCTCAAACGTGCTTTGCTCCATCTATCTCCACCTACAGTTTCTTGCAGTTTTCCCTCTCCTGGCTTGTCCTCTCTGAGCCATGCTGAGATAAAGGCACACGGCCAGTCTTCAGGCTCTGACCTCCATTTCCCAAGGTAACAACTTTATGGATCATCAGTAAGTCTGATCTACACTATGCTGCCAGCAGTTGCAACCCTTATTTTTCATACACACAAGTTATGGAGGGCATTATATTGGTTGTCTTCTCTTTTTGTGATGTCCTAGATTTAGTCTCTCCCAACAAGGCAGTGTATGGCCTTCCTTTCCCAGAGACCCTCCTGAAGACAGGCAAATAACAAGCTGTTTTTCCAATCACTTGCTGTGCAGCTTTTCCTGTAAAAAAAAAAAAGTCCCTGGCCTTACTCAGTTTTGAAGGAGAGGAAATGTAATATATAGTTTTCTCTTCCAAGAGATGTCTCTTCATTACTCTTCCATAAAGGCCCTTTCAGGAATCAGTCAAAGAGAAGAAGTCCTGGCCAGCTCATAGCCTGATCCTGCAACTGGTCTAAAGGATTCACCCCTTTATCTGACATTGTTTCTGTGTCCCTCCTTGCAACAAATCTTTTTAGATGCTTTTCAGCATATCGCTGCATGCTATACACATCTCCTGATTTAACAACCAAGCTTAAAAGGTCTCTGCTGCAATCATTCTGGACAAAACAATTCCCCTGACACTCTATTTGGGGATACATGGCCACCTACTACTCCCCATATCCTTTGCAGGCTCGAAAGCACTGACTTCCTTCTCTCCCTCCAGTCTGCCATCTGAATCATTTTGCACCAGGACAGGTGAACATTTCCACACAAATAAAATACCCTCAGTCCCACAAGTACCTGGCAAGCAATGGTGCACTCTCCCAGGATGATAGTTGCAGAAGGAAAGTGGAGGAATCACTCCCAGGTGACTTGAACAACCACAGTGCATTATTGGGTAAATTAACCCCCTGCTTCCCACATCCAACTGACCCTAATTACAGCTCCACTCACCCCTCCTCCAGTCTCTCACCTTGTTCCCTTCCACATCTGAGAGAGGACATTAATCTACTAAGGATACCTAGAGATCAGCCTATGGCTGCACAAAAAAGACTTCTAAAATGGAAATTGCCACAGCCCTGTCACTTCCTTTATCTGCTCCAGAGCCTTGGAAAAGCATAACCACCTCAGGGACAGCAGAAGCATTTAGAGTGCAGAGTAAAAAACCCTCCTAACAGGGAAGGGCAATTTTGTTTAGAAGCCACAGTTTTCCCCTCTCTGTTACCCTCTCCCATGAATGACTGGAGCAGACAAACCAAATAGTGCAGCCCTTTGACATTTTGCTTATTTTTTGGCAAAAGTTAAAGAATTGAAAATTTGGCGGTGTCTGGGTGAATCCAGAGAAAAAGTGCATCCATACTCTAGAGAGTCCACAGTTTTAGTTCATTTTAATTCTTAAAGTGCTTGCTGTCTCCTTACATAAGTGTCATTTCTTGGGCAAAGGCAGAGACCAATATTAAGATCCTCAGCTGAAATAATCCTTGTAGTTCTGCAGCTTAAGATAAAACTGACAGCTTCTATCAGGTTTTATTCTTCAGCATATAAACCTGGGGTCAAGAAGGCATTTCTCCCCATATGCTAACATTGCAAATTTGTTTCACATCAGGATTTTTTTCCTTTTCCCTGATCACTCCTAGCATTATAGGGCTAGATTTGGCACAACAGATTTGCAGAAATGAATTTCTGGGTTTGATTCAACTAGAGCAAACAGAAACCATTTCCTGAAATCCGCTCTACATTAGTATGCACTCACCCTCCATCCTGGACACCATTCTTGAAAAATGGATGAATGAGGACAAAACCTTCCCTTATTCAATCTCCTGTAGCTGCTTTCCACACAAATCATCAAGTCATCTGACAAAGTCCCACAGGGTGTGGAAAGTCAAGGGACAAACACAGCTATAATTCATTTCATTTTGTTTTCAAGATGGAACTATGTGCAAAAGATATATTCAATGCTGCTTCTTTTAATATTTGGCTTATTTGGAGTCAAGAAGTTCTATTTCCTGTCTCTGCGTTGAAAACGTATCATAGAATCACAGAAATGTCTGGGTGGGAAGGGACCACTAGAAGTCACCTAGTCCAACCCCTCTACTGAAAGCAGATACATCTTCAACTAGAAAAAGTTGCTCAGAGCCTCGTCAAGCCTCACCTTGAATGTCTCACCTTGAATGGGGCCTCAACCACCTCCCTGGGCAACTTGTTCCAGTGTTCTACCACCTTCATAGTAAAGATCTTCTTCCTTACATCTACTCTAAATCCTTTTTTTTTTTTTTTTTTTTTAAAAAGACCTCCTTGACTGCCTACTGCTGGCTGTGCTACTTTTCCAGCAAATGTCAGGGTGATTGAAATTCCTCAGCAGGACGAGAGCCCGTGAGTGCCATACCTCCTGCAGCTGGAGTAGGAATGCTTCATCAGTAGCCTCCTCTTGATGAGGAGACCTATAGTGAACTCCGACCACAAGGTTCCCCTTGTTACCTTCGTCTTTAATTCCTAGACCAAAACTAAATCATTCTTATGTTTTAATAAAGCATTATCTATGTAAACAAATGTGGTTTAAATTTTCATTCTGCTTCAACTATTTTTTTATTTTTTTTAAAACATTTGAAATCAAAGTAGACTGAAGAAATCTTCCTACTATGACAAATTTATAACAAATGTTTTGGAGACTGTCAAAAGAAAAAAAAAACCAAAACAATGGGTCGTGCAACTCTTGTCAAACCTGAATGGAAGGACAGATTCCCTGCAGGTATGTATCACAGGGTTCAACGGGCTTCAGCAGAGCTGTTTTCATTTATATCAATTAAAAATGTATCTGAAAATTCTTGAAGTAATAATAATCTCTGCAAAGACATTTTTTGTATATCTCATTTTTATGAGAGAACCTAATTATTACACTCTGACAGATGTAGCAAGGCAGGCAGATGTGACCCCAAATTTTAGATGCATGAAAACTGCATTCAATTATTAAGTATGATTTATGCTCCTCTTATCAGTAGCTCCATTGAGGTATATATTTATGCATAAATTTAAAAAGTGGTAGGAATTAGGCTGTAAGCAAGCTTTGCATACCAAACACTATTTGCCTTATAGCCTCACCTTTGTTTTCAGATATACCCTTCTGAACTTTCCCTTTCAGTTTTAATATGAAACACAAGCAATGTGGTTTCATTCCTTCATAACTCTGAGAAACTTCTCTTATTGCAAGTCAAGTGTCTTAAATTGAACTTAAAAGAGGTTAAAAAATAATTAGATACAATTAAGAAAATAATTTAATTGTGCATGGAAGTAATGGATGAGTATTTGTCACAAATGTCAACAGGGAAATCTTTTCCTTTTCTTATATACCTACAACTATGTATATGGGAGGTTGCAAAAATGAGGGAAAACGGGGCGAGGGGGGGATTAGAGATATGAAGGATTGAATAACCTTTCTTAGCTTTGAAAGAGAAGATGGTACTTTTAAAAAAGAAGTTTATGATGGCTAAAACTGAAGGAATAGAAAGACTATCTGTAACAGAATGAAGTTTTCCTATCTATATATAATAGTGCTGGACTCTTGTTAGTAAAAAACAAAACAAAACAAAAGCAACTTTCTCTGCCATACAATTTCAGTTTCATGCCTGAAATAAAGTTAAAACACAGATATCTTTCAGCTACATCATGATACACTGTGAGTAAAGGCATCTCCACAAGCCCAGTAAATGCCAAAATAATAGTATTAGAATGCTAAAATGATATACTCAGAAAAATATGGGAGCTTCGAAGACTTTTTACCAGAGTGTTCCCAGTACACTGTAAGTTTGAAGTTTACTGGAATAGGGAAAAATAAAAGTTAAACTTTCCATCCATCTTCCTCAGTTGTGCCTGTAATACTTCCAAACCTCCCATTTTTTCCCACACTGTGGGGAGAAGATAGTGAATTTCCCAAAAAGGAAATTCAGACAAAGAGGAAAACTAAACTTATTTAAAGGCATTAAGGATTAAGTGTTTATTTATCCAAATGAAGGGTTGTCATCCAAGTGCCTTTATGTATGCAGCCTTGGGTCATACAGTAACTGTAGCAAGACAGAAACTTAAGCCAGGATTCAGTCATCTGTTTTGTCTTCAGAGAATTTCCACCTGCCTTATCCCTGTAAGCTGTCAGCATCCCAGAGCTCCAATACTGAAAAAAGTAATTTTTTAGAAGGATTAGTAATACCAAATTTTGATGTAAATAGCCAGATTCGGAATCCTCTTCTGCTGAAGCAAAGAAACTGCTGTAAAGCATCAAGGTGTTTTTTTTGTTTGTTTGGGGTTTTTATTATTTATTTGGGGTTTGGGGGGTTTTTTGTTTGTTTGTTTTTGTTTGGTTTTTGTTTGTTTGTTTGTTTTTGTTTTGGTTGGTTGGGTTTTTTTAAGAGGGAGTTGGTTTTATGTTATAGAGGAAAAAGAGATAAATTTGGGTCTAGAATTAATAAGGAGTGTTAAGAGGGCTGGTATGACCCACTCCCATATTTTAAGCTGTCATATTGTGTTACCAAGTGTGGGATCATGTCAGCTTATGTCAGTCAAACTGTTGCCGCACGTAAAGCAACTGATAGATCGCCAGCCAGCTGTCCTTAGTGCGTGACCAGCTGAAAGCCAACAAACTGAAACAACATTACAGGAAGCTTTAAAGGACAACCACAGTGATTAGTGTGAATACTTGAGGCAGTTAAATAGTTGTTTACTAATGAGGGATGGGGCATGACAAAACTCTTGTCCGGGTTGCCTGGTACAGTCAGGGACAACAGATAGTTCTGATGTTGGGCTAACAAAGGGTGTCCAAACTTCAGCTATGGGGCTGAGGGAGAGTGCAAGAGGCTGAGGAATAGATGGATTGCCAGCAGGATCCACAGCCAAAACAGGGAGTGAGTAGAAAAGGCAATACTTTGGACACTGTTCATTCAATTAACAGTAAAATTACAGGGTGCCTAGATGGGGAACAAAATATCTACTTGTTAAACAGATTTAATTAGATGTCTCCTTCAGAAGGAAAGAGCACGTGAGAGAAGGCAACACTTAAAACAATCCTCTCAACACAGATTGCAAACCTACTCTTTAGCTAGTCTGAATATAAATTATGCTCTGTTTACTTGCTTAATCAACCAGCGTTAACCAAATCCAGGTTTTTCATTATGACTCTTTCAAAAATTCACTTTCCTTAAAATGTCACCTCCTGGAACACTGTGACAAATCTGTAAACTTCTGGTCTTTCATTTACAATTCACTCACACAGAAATATAGATGGATTCTTAGAAACCTCTGGTGCTTTCATATTTTAAGACAGTTTAAATACTTTCAATGCATGTAGTCTTGTCAGCTTCAAATGTCTTTGTGAGAGTCTACGTGTTAGGGTGTTAAAGAAAAGCTAGAAGTTTTCATTAATGCAGAAAGGTTTCAGAATGAAAGAAAAAACAACTTAAACATGAAGCACTCTTTTGAAGTGTGGGTCCAATTTGCAGTTTTCAGAACTTCATGTTGAACATGTTTTTTATGTAACTTTTACATGGTTTAAAAACTACCAAACACAGGAAAAAAATAGAGCAAGAGAAAGCTGTGATTATGTGGAAAAGATTTTTCTGGAATATTTCCACATATTTTAATGAAATTTACACAGTACAGTGATGACTGATGTGTGCTAGAGTAAAGCAGCTGTACCCAGATGGACTGTCATCACTTTAGCATTATTTTAAAATAAAGAACCATACTTATGCAGAGCATTGTATCAACACCTACACAACTAGACAGACAGATCTGACCACTCTACACATTCTCCTGCGGCTCCAACATGATACAGCTCCAATACAGAGCCTGGATGTTAGCGTCAGGTGCCCCTGAGAGGACTTCTGGCTGGCTAAACACCTCGGGGAGGTCAAAAGAGTTCAAATTATTCAATAACTGTCAGTAAGAACATGCTCAGACAAGACATCTGAACTGCTTGTAATACAAGCAGACCAGTAGCTCAGTAAAACACATGAGAAGAAAAATGTTGAAGTGTCTAGATCTACACAAAAATTGTGGAGGAAAGAAATGGCACAGAAAATTGGTCTTCGGTACACTTGTTTTCATCAGTGCTGCCTTCTAAATCCATTACAACCCCTAAAAAATGCACTTCTTTCATGGAGGCATACATGAGAAAAGTCATGAACTCATGCATGACCCTAGTAAAAGAAATTCAAGCCACAAGAGAAACTTAGCCTTCTTTGCCAGAAACCCTATGCAAATCTCACCAATTTGCAACTGAATTAAGCCACAGTTTTTAGAAAGGCTTGCGATAACCTGCATCCTTTGATAGCCCTCTGAGACTTACCTCTGTTCTACTGGTACCTCACCTGGATTGTCATGAGGGAAAAAAGAAGTGGTCCATTTTATTTGATCTTCCTTTTTATCTCCAGCTTTCAGTTACTTCATCATTATCTGCTAGATCAAAGAAGCCTCTAGTGTCAGAACAAGTGTCCCTCTGTTAGGAATAAAGTTCATGGAAGACAGACACTTATCACACTCCTCAGTACACATCAATTCTACTGCCTTAGTTAAATTTTATTGGGATAATTGTGAAATCATTGCTCATCCCATTAAAAAACCCCTACCTTTCCCTTCCAAATTGGAGATTGGTGAGAAGCTAAGGCAATTTAAGTAGCTAATAAATAATAGTCCTTCACTATCTGCACAGTTCTTTTACTTATGCTGTGGTATTTATTTTGTCTCTTCTCTATGTTGTGTTATATATTTGATCTCTTCTCCAGAGTAGCCCTCAGAAAGAGTTCCAGTTCATCCTCCTCTGAACCCAAACTGACTCTGTCTGGAGCAGTTTTCCTGCCTGAATGCATTATAGATGGCCCAATTTTCTAATTGAAATAATGAAGGCTTTTTTCTGTCTTCTACTTTGTCTAAAACCTTTCAGTATTAACCATGCAATTACCAAGCCTTCAATCACATGCATCTCAGACACCTTTACTAGAAGGGAATGGAGATCCTCACTCATCCACCACTATTTCCAGGTAAGCTGTGACTCCCATTAATGCAAGGGCAAGCACAGAGATGAAGTTTAGGAGATGTGCATTTCATGTTGTAGCCACTTTCCTCCTGTATGACCTTGAACAAGCACCTTTCCCTTTTCATGTTTCAATTTTCCTTTCTGAAAATAGAGATAATGACAGGACCTTGCTTTCCAAAGTGACTTGAAATCTACTCATCATTATGTTCTCAAAGAATGAGAGGTTTCTCTGAATATTACCAATATTAGTCACTGGTTTTAACTTAACTTCTCTAGATGGCTGACTAGATGCCTTTTAAATATCTTCCATCTCTCCAGGTCTATTGAGTACTCTTATTTATGTCTTCCACATTTCTCTCTCCAATGCAGGAGTCCTTTCTACCTTCAGACAGAAACTACTATCCCTTTCCCATCTTGCTCCTCTGCACAATCTTTCTCCCGACAATGGCTGGGCTTGTTATATACTCTCAGTGATGGGAGGATGACAAATGCTACATCTATGCTCACCAGTGGTGCAGTCCTATATTAGCAGAAGTCAATAGTAACTGAGGAGACAAAATACATATTATATATATGTGGGATGAGGTGGGAGTAACTGCCGACTTGGCCTGTTCTTGTCCCATAGCCTAACAGCCATTAGCAGCTGGGTGCTAAATGGCTTGGCTCCATCCATTGAAAAGTAAATTTTTTGTGCTCTGAGACCACCATGTGGGATAAGTCAAAGTACAAAAAGTGGGGACAATCGTGAGGATCAAAAGTGCACTGCTGAGAGAAACTAAAATGATTATATAGATGCAGTCTCAGTTTTCAAATAATAGTCACAAGGTGGAATTATACAATATTGTAACTGTACTTTCAGTTCCCAATTTAACAAGCTGATATTTTCAGAAAAATAATCATAAGTTCGGGACCTCCTTTCTGAATTGTAAAAAGACAGTTATAGCCCATTAATGTATGTGTAGCTCCAGTAATTCACTTTGTGGGTGTAAGCTTTTGCATTTTTCTAGTATAAATTCCACCAGTACCTTTTGTTGCCCAGTCACTATATATCTGCAATCTTCCTTGTCACCTTCTCACTAAAATGGATTGTCATGAATGAATCTGTGTCAGATTTGCTCTATCTTTATTCATCTCTACTATATAATCTAAGAAAATTACAAACTCAGGCTTTAGTATGGATCATCATGACAACCCATGTGACCACCCACTCAGTGTGAAAACTTACTTTTTTGTGCCCCTTCCTCATATTTTAATTGGTTGTTAAGGCATGACAATTTTTTATTCCTTTTTGTTTCTGACTCATTCCTTTTATTTCACAACAGATTAGTTTCATTAAAACCCTTTACACTTCTTTATTCATTTACTTGTTTGCTCTCTTTGAAAAAAACTTCAATAAGTTTTGATTTTTCCAGAAAGAAGCTTCCTCCACAAAAATAGCTTTGACTCTTTCCCAGTGTATTGTGTTAATGCACATTTCTAATGATTTTGCTATTTGCCATAGTTTCTACCACTTCACACAGGTCACATTTATTGGTTGGTAATTTGCTGGAGCCACTTTTAAAATTTAGACACCATTTTCCATTCCCCCTTGCTATTAGGCCATTTAAGTGAAGCCTTACAAACCACAGTTAAGTCCAGAAATCTCACAAGTGAAAGGAGTCTTTGCTATTGTTGGTATTCAACTACTGCAAGACCCCTCCAGATGACAAAACAGTTTTTTAAATGTTCTCCAACCTCTTTTCCTTTAAATAGTGACTCCTCCTACCAACTATTTTGGTAAAAGTTGGTTGATTCATTCAGCTACTCATCTGTAGCCTCATGCTTTTTGATACTTATCTAACCTTTGAAAATATACTGGACTTTCCTGGGCTCTGGTAAATACTTCTACTTATATGTCTGGGAAGGTTTTTGCACCATTTCTATGATTTTAGAATTACAGAGTTCTTGAAGTTCTTAAACTTTTTTATCAAGATTTTATTAGTTTTATCTTTAACTCAGTAGAGTTGATGCTTTTTTTTCAGACTGAATGTCTGCAGAAAGAAATAAATGAACTTTCTCTGGCCAATTTTCAGAACCAAAATGAATGTTTATCACTTATAAAGCAATTGAGTCACACACAGTATCCCTTACTCTAATGCCACTAAAGTTAATTTATAAAGCTATGAGAATCCATTCAAACTATCTTAGTTCAAACACACTCCTTGTCATACCATAGAATAATTTCCTGAATGTGCTTAAGAGTCAGAAAGCTCTGCACCCACAGCTGAAGATAAATATGTGATGGGTCAGTTGAATACCATTTTGTCAACCTGAAGTGTGCCTGAATATGTTGTAAAGATAATAGAATAAAACAAACAAACAAACAAACAAAAAAACCCCACAAGAAACAAACAAACAAAAACCCACAAAAAAAACCACAAAAAAACCCAAACCACATAAAAAAACCCCAAACCCC
>JANIJG010008049.1:3822-21833 GCA_024611175.1 Megaceryle torquata | reverse complement strand
AGGTTTGCCAAGTCTGTGCCGACAGAAGAGGCTGTGTGCCATGCCTATAAGCGTGCCAGGAGCTAGCCTGCAAGCGTGAGAGTTTGAGAGGAGACCCCAGCTTTCTTTTTGAGGGCTTTTCTTTCTTTCATTCATTCTTTCTTTTCCTCTTGGGGATCTGGGAAATGCAAAGAAGGGGGAGGGATGGCAGTGACCAGGATTGAACTCTTGCAACAATAACTCAAACCTGTTGCCTTTTAAAGCACTTTTTTTTTTTTTTTTTTCAGGGATGAAAAATACCCTTCTAGGAAAAAACAAAAAACAAACAAAAAAACCAACCCAAAAAACAACAAACCAAAAAACCCCACCAAACCAAAAAACAAAAAGAATCCCCACAATCACACACACACAAACCCCTATGTGATGAAGCAGACTAAACAGTAATTTTTCATCTTTGAGACTGATGCATCATATTGAGTAGTATGTGTGCTCCTGTAATTCCCTTGGACAAGGAGAAGAAGGAGGATGAGGAGGAGGCATCAAAATCCTGTGTGCATTGCCATCTCCCACAGAAGGAGCCCCCACTCCCTGCCTGGAACTCTCAGGTAGCTGCCACCAGAGAAGTGGTTGTGAACAGGGTGAGAAACAGAAACAGGAAAAGAGGGTGAGGAAAGCCTTATAATCTTAGTCCTCCACCCCCTCCCTGTCTTCTTTTAGTACAAGGAGGAAAAGGATCCCATTTCACCATGGATGCTGATACTGACCAGGGACTCCCAAAGGGAAGAATGGGCTCCCTACAAGATCCTTGCCCACTCCAATGTCCTTCTCCTGTCAAAGAGAAGTTTGCCTGAGTGATGGACTGTTTGTTCAGAAAAAGAGCATCTTTGGGACTTTCAGTCCCAGCACCTTCTTGGAGAAATTCTTGTGTTTTCTACCATCTGCAGGATGTTTTGGGTTTTTTTTCCTCTGTGCTAATTTTCTGCACAGGTTTTGGTGAGGAGCCCCAGGAGAACACAGAGTATGTTACTGTTTTCAAAACAAGCACTGAACACTGGAAACACAATTCCCTGGAGTGTGAGGTGTAGTCTCCGTCTGCCTTCTCGCAGTGGGAGTGAAGCTTCTGTTTGTGGGTCTTGACATTTCAACCAGCAGTAAAACAGTAACACCGGGCGAAAAGACAGAAAGTGCTTCTAAGAGAGGAATCTCCAATTTATCATTTGTAAGAGCATGATGGATTCTCAGGTGCCTCTGAGAGGTGATTCTACCCCTCTACTTCACACTGGTGAGACCCCACCTGGAATACTGTGTCCAGCTCTGGATTCCTCAGCACAAAAAAGACACGGAACTGTTTGACTGGGTCCAGAGGCCACAGAAATGATCAGAGGGATGGAGCACTTCTTCTGTGAAGAAAGGCTGAGTTGAGGTTGTTCAGCCTGGATAAAAGAAGACTCCAGGGAGACCTTATGGTGGCTTTTCAGTAAAGGGGGCCTATAAAAAAAAGATGGGAACAATCCTTTTAGCAGCGCCTGTTGCGATGAGGGCTAACGGTTTTAAACTAAAAGAGGGCAGATTTAGAGCAGATACAAGGAAGAAATTTTTTTACAGTGAGCATGGTGAAACACCAGCACAGGTTGCCCAGAGAGGTGGTTGATGCTCCATCCATGGAAACATTCAAGGTCAGGTTGGCCAGGGCTCTGAGCAACCTGCTCTAGTTAAACATGTTCCTGTTCACAGCAGGGAGGTGGACTAAATGACCTTAAAAGGTTCCCTCCAACCCAAAGCATTCTATGATTCCATGACATTAAACAAGTAACTGAGAGGCAGATGCGTCCATAACCTCCTGCTTTTGCTTTTTGTGGGTATTTCTGCAGAACCCATCTTCCACTGAGAGTCCCTTCCTGTCAGACACAGGCCGCTAGCACACTGTTATCTCAGACCTGCCCTCCCCACGGCGCAAACCCGGACAGCAAGATACAGCGGCAAGCAACAGCGGCCGGAGCCCAGTGCGCCCGCACAGCAAACGAAGGACCCGGCTGCTAAAGAGTGGAACCCGCAACTCCGCTCTTCTGCGCACCCGCTGCGTGCCCTAGCCAATGGGCGCCCGCGCCCCGCCGCGCCCGTCCTCCCATTGGCCAGCGACGGCACCGAGCGGGCGCGCCGGCTTTAAAGGGACCGTAGCGCCCCTGCGCTCCTTCCGCCGCCCCGGCTGGCGACCCTGCGCTTCGGCGCGGCGTGGGCCGAGACCAGCGAGCGGGTTTGCCGAGAAAACCGGCGTTAGAAGTGCTGCTGGGCACGGTCGGCTGCCCGAGTGCTCTATGCGCGCTTTGCCTTTTTCCACGGGGTTATGACCCCGCAGCGCTGGGCGTGTGCGAGCCCTTCGACGGGAATGGTACAGTCACAGCAGGAAAAAAACACCCCACCATTAGTCATGCATCCCACCCTTCTTTTGTCAGTGACTGTCTCGGCAGTCTTAACTGTAATATTTACTTACTATAAAATAAATATGAATAACCTGTAACTGCTAAAGATGCAATGTCTTATTTTTGTCAGCTTGCAGCCATTCCCTAATCAGCTTTCGTACTTGGCAGACGAAGCATGCGGGTAAATTGGCTGTGACCTGCCAGAGGAAGGTGGCAGGGAGAGTGGGGTGATGTTCTGAATTTGAATCTGTAAGGATAGTACCAGAGTCCCAGAGAGAAAGGACACATCCTCCAAGAACAGCTTGGAGACCAAATAAATCAGCGCGTCGTCCCTGCTGCTGGCACAGCCAGCATTTATGAAAAAGAAACGGTGACTTTGTCCAATGCAGTGAATGAAACTTCAAGGCTAGTCCAGATGGTTATTGTACAACTTGGGTGGTGGCGGGATCCAAGATGCAGGTTGGGCAGCTTGAACAACTTCTGCAAAAGGCTTGCCAAGCATTCACCGCCTGCCTGGGTGCGCTTGCTGGCACCATTGATATGGACAGGACATCACTGGGCACTCAGAAAACTCCATGCACTTTCAGAGTTGTGCACACGTTACAGTACTTCTAGGAATAAAAAGTCTTTGGAGTTGATCTGGTGGCTTTTGCTGCAATGGGAGTAAAAGACTCCAGGAACACAGCCTCTGAATGTAAAATGAAAGACAGCTCTTCTAAGCCCAACTTACTAGAAGCCTCTTTCTTGCCATTATGCTCCTGCTCAGGTCATGTCGCAACCATTTCTGCATCAACAGGCACTACTTGTTACACTTCTCACTTCTCTGCTTTTGCGAGGTAATTACCAACACATTTTGCAATTCAAACATTGCAAACATTTATTAATAAGAATGGCAGCAAGATGAAATTGTTGCATATGTTGTACGCAGAGATGTCAAAGTTCTATTAAAGTTGGTATAATTTTTTTCTTTCTTTCTTTCTTTCTTCTGTATTCCTACAAATGAGGCAGTGGGCAAGAAGCAGCACTTAAAGGAGACATCTGAAATGGCTTGGGCCAGGATTGCCATCAGTCCCCTGTTTCATGCTAAGAACAAATCCAAAGCAGCTGCTGGGCAGTCTGTGAGAAGTTCAAAACCTAAATTAGTATTTAACACAGGCGGATAAATATGATTAATTTTTAATTTATTTGGGACTCTAATTGCTACCAGTTTTGCTGCTGGGTACACAATTCATTGTAAGCTCTCTTAGTTTGGTCAGAACTACAAGCACATAGAGCAACTTTTTATGGTCTTTTTATAAACTAACCTCCACATCAATTTTCTGTGGGTGTCTCCCAAACCACCAGCATCCACATTGTTTCATATTGACATTTTACCTGAGTCTTTTTCAATGGAAAATGAAAAAACAACATGAAACTTAAGGCAGCCTTCCCAAGGCTAGTTCTGACACTCTGTCTGAATGTAAATAATGTAAATATGTCTAGTGCTGTGTCACAGTTCAGAGAAAATGACGGTAAAGTGATATAATTAACCAGATGAATGGATAACATCATAAGACATTACTGATTTATTAAACGGTATTCAATATTTGGAAGCTGTGAGAGTTCTGAAGGTTTCATTGCAAAACAAATCACTTTGACAAAACTAGCAGGTTTCTTTCCTGTTCCTTTAATTAGAACATTAATCTCATTCCCCACCAGTTTTCCTTAGAGTGGCCCTTGGAAACAAAATCCTTTACTGTTGCAAAGTTAGATTCCTGATTTAAGAGTCTCCAGCCCCCATGAAGCCATTTCCTTGCCTATGACAAGATTACAACATGCAGCAGGACACGATCATTTTATAAAGTAAATAAAGTGACTTTTGTCAAAGCCAGTGTGAGGCAACCTAACAATGTAAATTAATTCAATAAAATGCCTCACAGGAGTCATGTAAGTACTTGCAAAGAGGTGGATGAAACAGGATAAAAATAAAAAGCATCTGTGCAATGTTTCAGAGGTGCTGGTTTGGATGGGGCTATTAAAAATCACTTGCAAGGTTCAGTCTGAATAAATCATTCAACTCCAGAGCATATGTGTGCTCCTCATTATGGAAATACAGTACATAGCTGGCTCTGAACTGAAGGAATCATAGGAGATTCTGGAAGATGATGGCAGGAATACAAGCCACAACTTTTGGACCTGCATCTACATTTGAAAAAAAAGGGACACTCTTCTGTTCGTGCTTGATGTAGACAAAAATTTATGGCCCTCCAGGTCACACTGGTTTTGTCCTTTCTAGAAGTGGCTAATAAATCACAATGATTTTGCCCTGTTCAATTGACACCAGTCTCACTGTAGCCACCCTGAACAAACAAGAGAACGTGATGAAAAATGTATGTGAAACAAATAAAGCATTTGATTCTGAAGGCCTACAAGTAAAGAGAAAAGAATTAAAGAAATTAAAGGTTAATGCTCAGATTACCTTCTGCTCCTCAAGATTTTACCTTTATGGAAGAAGATTACAAAACACTTATATTGAGCTACTTGATTTTTCTATGCTAGCATTCACTGGGACTTTTTCTACAGCACTTCCATTAGGAACTGATTGTAGAGAGATCACAAGTTAGTGCAAGCAGTTTTTTAAGGTTCAAAGTCTCATGGATTTGTGCAGTAGCCTCCGACTTCTGGTTATCTGCATCTCAGAGCTGTGTTTTTCAAGTGACTTGAATGTTAATATGTTTAAGATGTTCTTCTGTTTTCTTTCAGTGCTTTTACAATAAAATCCAAAATATTGTCCTAGGTCAGCTCCTTCGGGTAATTTCTGCAGAAAACTCCTGTGATTACCTCTTCCTTTCTGTTGCTCCTGGTGAAAGCAACTATAGAAGCTTTCACTTGACACAGAGAAAAAGAAGGTCTGAGGCAAGCCTAAGCACAGCAGAGAACTGATTGCACAGTTTCAGCTGGTACTCTGAGACACCTCTGCTGCCTACACAGGAAATGTACCTGTGTAGAGGAATCATACCTAACTGGTGACAAAGCAAGCCTCTCTCTTGCAGACTTTGTGCTGAAGCAGGAAACAATCTTTCTCACATCCTGAGCTTGGGCCATTGTGAAAATATAGAGCAAGTCCTTGTGCTCAGCACAGTATATTCTGAGAGACCAGTTCAGAAAGCAGAGGAGAGACGAGACAAATTTGCAGAAGATTCACTGAAGCCTTTGATATCAGCCACCATCAACTGATGGCTTCCCAGTGCTAGGTATCACACACTCTTGTGGACCAGCCCTGAGTACTGAAGGCATCTGCCATGTCAGGAAAATATCTTGTAGCTAGCCTATTGTAAAAAGCCTGCCTTGAATCTAGGTTAGGAAAAGTATGTGTGAGGAGACCAGGGAGGCTCCCCAACTCTGGGGAACTGAGATTTGAGGATGTCTCAACTGTGGAAAGATGACCATGTATGATGTAGAAAAGGCAGGTCTGCATGCCAACAGAATATGGTTGCTACTTGACTCTGTTGTGACTGACAAAACCACATTCTGTGCTTGTGGATACTTTTATATGGCCAGAGAGAAAATGAATCCTTATGGGACAGGGAACTCTATTTGTTTAGCCTGGAGACAGAAAGCCTCAGGAAAGACTAATAGCAGTCTCCTGCTGCTTATCTGGAGGGTTCAGAAAAGATGGAAGCAGACTTGTCTTGGTGGTGTGCAGCAAAAGGACAAAAGGCAGTGGACTAAAATCAGCAAAACCCTAAGCACCCTGATGTGACTTCAAAGTTAACCTGCTTAGAGCAAGGACCACAGACTTCCTGAGGTCCTTTCCCATCCCAATTTTTTATGATTCTCTGTCTACAGAAGACAATCTGGAGCTTTGTCCTCTAAACCCATACTGGTTAGCAGTTAACTTTTGTCGTGATGCACAATGGATTTTAGCCTTTTCCATACCTGTGAGCTTTAAAAAAAGAAAAGTCATTGATATTAAATTTCAGAGTTTCTTACTGTCCACATGACCCAAATCAATGCTTCAAAATCTTTGTATAACAACTTGAGAAGTTCTATTTTAATACACCAAATGTAGTGAACACTAATTAGAGTGAAGAAATGCCATAAACAGTGCAACACTTTGAAATATGTATACCTTACAACTGTTACACATCTAATAAAATGTAGTTGCAGACCCTGCTCAGCAGCTGTGGAAGGTATTTCAACACCACTAATGGTGCAAATAAGTAAGACCCCATTTATATGTGATTTTCACTATATCACTCTATTTCTTCTGTGATGGAAAAGCCTAGGGATCTGTTTAAAAGCAGGGTTTTGGTAAAGGAAATGAAACTAAAACCGATGGTATTTGTTCCTGGGGAGTTTGAGCATCTATTTCATTTGGTTTCCCTGCAGGAATCTGCACCAAGCTTTTTTTTTTAGATTCCTGGCAAAATAATGACAGTATGAGGCTCCTTGGACATAATTCAGTAATTATGAATTAAGGCCATCTTCTAGGAAGGAAAAAAAACAAAACCAAAACACCCCCCAAAAAAGCTTTCTGAATTGAATACACTTGGAAAAAAATTCTGCACAGGGTTCCAGACTCAAGCAAACTAAAGACATCTTCCAGATACTTGGTCTTTTTTCAAAGAAATTTCCCGACTGACATATGAAAGATCAATAAAGCAATACTATGGTAATAATACAATTGATCCTGATGCAGTAATGAAATTGTAAATAGAAAGACAGCAGGCAGAAGACCTCAGACTTTCACTTGAAACAAAATATTCAGCCTTATTTAGCCTGTTGGGGTTTTTTATGTCAGGTTTTTGAGTGGAAAAGTAGCCCCACTTGTCAATCGGCTAACTTGCAGTGCTAATAGATTCTGGTGTTTAGGGGGTCAGTGCAGAATTTAATTTAACAACTTACAATACGCCCACATGCCCAGAAAATGTGGACAGCTTGATAGGGTTCACTGAGCCAAAGAAGTAAGACCAAAACAGTGCATTAATGTATAGGGGAAGAATAGTTGCAATCAGTTCCCTTGTGAATTGGACAGAGAACTTGGAGATGAAGCAATTATCAGCCATCGGGGATTAATAGTAAAGTGTGAATGCCAAGCTGTATATGTTAGGGGCAGAATATGTTGCCTATAGAAAACAACAAAGAGCGTTTCTTACTATTAAGTGAGATTAAACGTAATGGCCTGATTTAATCACAAAGGCAGAATTAAATTCAGATGGCAACTTCAAAGTGGACACATGCACAGAGCCTACTGCATACATTTACATATAGCTGGCATAGCTTGGCTTGCATGACAATGGGAGAAAGTTTCTTTGGCCACTTAAACAATTTTCTATTCTTGGCTTTTTGTTAACATTCACTGTATTTAGCCCTAAATTGCTTTTAGCTAATAAGATGGAGCTAAGAGTTATATCTATTCATGAAAGTGGTATTTTTTAATTCTTTCGAGTAAAAAAAAAATCCACAAAAAAGCAACAAAACAAAAAAAATACCCCACAGCAAAGGGTCAGCAAGAACAGAAAGGCTGTAAGCAGATCTCAACAAAAAGCTGCTGTCCCGACCTACCAGTTTTCACCAGCCCAGGGAGATGTCACACATTGCAGGTCTGAGCATGACACCTGATGTTGCATGTGCTTCCCTTCTTCCTTTCTCCCAGAGTTCCCATGCCAGGGTCATGCTGCCTGGGCACTGTCTGGTTTCTTTTGCAAAGCCACCAGAAGAGGCACCAGCAAGAATGTGTGGGGCTGTGATTCCCCAGCCCCAGGCTTCCTTCTTCAACCGGAAATGGACTAGAGCAAGCTGCACAGCAGGGCCTGACACTGCCAGCAACTGTCAACCTGCTTTGCTCATTGAGTTACAAAGCTTTTCCTGGACCTGGTTCACCTGGTTCACCATCTGAAGCCACAGGTTCCTCTGCCACTGAGCTGGCTGAGAGCAGCAAGCCCTGCTGGACCTGGTGTCCCTGGGGTAACAGCCTTGCCTGCCCAGGGTTGGTCTCAGTTTGGCTGGGCTGGAGTTCAAGAGAGAGAATATGCATTGCTCAAGACTTGGATGAGACCCTCCATGTTGAAACCCCATTCATTTCTGACAGTTTTGGACAGCTTTTTTTTCCCTGCTATTCAGCCCTTGTGCATGTCAGGCACCCTCAGCCTGGCTGCAAGTCCACTATTCCACTGGAAAGTAAGTTGTCTAAATTTGCCATTGAGGGTTACTGCAGCAGAGCCAAAGTACTGTAAATTCCCATTCCATCTTACTTCACAGTCTCTGTGTGGAAAACACGCTCAGCCTTTTGGTCTGAACCTGAAACATGGGTGACAGCTTTCCTGCACATCCAAAACTACCCTGTGACTGGCTGGCAGAGCAGCAGTGTTGTAACACTACATCACATACGGCACAAAAAGGTATTGAACATGGAAGTAAGTGGCCAGAGTAGCAACAGCTCTTTGGAGCTGGACTGTGTGGGCATAGAGTGCTAACAGCAGCCTCAGTAGAAAGAAATTGGAGAAAAAGGATTAGGAGACATTGAGTCATGGTCAACAAAACTGAGATCAGTGAGATAACTCCCAAACGTAAATCATCACTACTGCATGCCAAACCCAATGCAGCTCACAGGGGAAGCAGCAGTAGCTAGGCAGAAGTGTTCATTCAGGCTCAGAACAACCTCACATGGGATGAATCTTCAGGAAGACACTTTGAAACTTCAAAAGTCCCCACAGGCCGGCTGTTTCCTCAGCACAAGGCATCCAAGGCCATCCTCATAGCACAGAGCCCAGAGTCCAGCTCCATCCCAAAAAATGCTAAGAGGGACCACCATACTGTGCTCACTTGCTACCCAGGCTCACAGACTCCATTCTCTGAGGACATAAATTGAGAAAGTAGTGGACAGAACCTCTTTCATCACTACACAGCAATGTCAGTGACATTAGTGGCCAAGGACCAAATAACTTTTGCCATCAGACACCCCCTAGGGTGGCTTGTCTGGAGTCTTGTCTCCAAAGCCCCAAGTCTTCCTGGGGACCTGCCCTAGTCCTGCTTTGCATCCTTGACCACATTCCTGGGCTTCCACCACCCAGATTCCTGCTCCTCAGTACTTCCACACACAGAGCCCCTGGATAAAATCCAAGGTAGCTGCTGAGACAGAACCAGCAATGCAGATGGCAAAAACCTTCACAGTCTGATGCTCCAAAGACTGGCTGTATAAAGAAAAGGGACAAAATGGACCAGGAGGGAGAAGGTATTTCAGAAACACCCATTTTTTTCCTATCTGGCTGTGGGCAGTGGTGCACTGCTGGCCTAATGGCATTAAGCAAAGCACACTGCTGCTAGGAGGCGGATGACAGAGACACAACCACCCCCCTCACCTCTTACCACTCCACAAAGTACAACCCACCCTGGTGCTAACCCCAAGGAGATGATCGTGTCAAAGTACCTATTGATGGTGAGGTTCAGGCAGTGTCAGGAGAAGGCAAAGCCACGCAAAGGGCAGCTGCCTGTCTCCCACGCTGACCAGGCAGAGGACACGCTCTCCCGTGCCCCATGGCCTCTCTCCAGGCATTAGGTTTAGCAGGGGGGATGGGTACAGCACCCTCCCTGGCACAGCATGTCTGGGGCAAAACTTACTACCAGATTCCTCAAGATGCCACAGTTCACTCAGCAGGTTTTTACAGCGTCTGCTTTGATATTCCTCCTGGGAATAAGAGGAAATGTCCCAGTGCCTTTAAAACGAGCTCTCTAGGAGGGGACACCAAAAATCCCTGGTTATCGCTCTCATCAAGCCTTCCAGATAAAATTTGCCAAGGGCACATCTAAGTCAGGGGTGAAGAGAATCTACAGCTCTGGCTGGCAGATGAAGATATTTTTTTTTTACTTTTAGTTTTCAGACACCAAGATACTCTTGGAATGAAAGAAGTTTGCAATACACCTGTGAAGATTAGGGAGCAGCTTGTTTTCTGCCCTGGCACACACCACCCAGTGTGGGTGGCAGAGCTCCTCTGCCTCCCATTCCACAGCCTTTTTAAGGCTGCTGGGATGGGAACCTCTGCTTTAAATGAGGTGAAACATTTCAGACCCACTGCCGCTCATGGAGAAACATCTTTGTCTCCTTGCTCCCTTAACCTCAGCAGGCTGATGGCTCTAACATCACAGCCCAAATCCTCTCACTTCAAGAAGAGGAAGGCCAATTTCTCAGAACAAAAGCCTGAAGTACTAGTGTGACAGGTCAGTAAACATGATCATCTCCTGCTTGGGTGAGAGCATTGAAGAGAGATCCTGCTAAGTAGAGACAGAAAACAGGACAGGGTCTTAACCTCTGCCTGTGCCTTCGGACACTGGAATCGGCACATAAAGCATCTCAAGTGCTAGAGTGGGGGATGCTGAGAGCGGGAGGTGTCGGCCAGGGGCTTCAGCACGTTTCTCAGGCAACTGTGGGGGGAATGTCACAGCTATAGCAACTGGCTCTCCAGCGGTCCAGAGGGGAGCAGGGCCAGTGGCAGCACAGCCATTGTAGCCCAAAGAAAAAGGTCAGGCCATTTCATTTTTCACTGGTCAGCTGTAAATTTCCTAGGAGTCTCAGGCATGATTTACGTGATTGTGCTGCTACCTGCCCTCTGGCTAGTGGCTTGGCAATGCACAGCTAAATGCAGTTGTGCTGTGCCCTCCTCTGCATCCCACCTCAGCTCCTTCAGCCCTTCAATGCTGCCTTGGGCCTTCACTGGGCAGCCAGGATGTCTCCTTCCCACACAGCACCTTCCCCGAGATGATCATGAAGATTGGGTAGTCATCACACATGTTTTTAACCATCCAAAAAATATCTACCTGGACTAAAGCAGCTGTCCTGTCGTTTTTTTGCACTTCGAGGAGGTTCAGAGGCACCCACCCTTCCCTACACCTGCCTCAGGATGGATGAGGGGGCACAGGAGCCCTGAAGGAGGTGAGATAAATCCTGCCCTGTGTTTCTCTCCCACCTCAGCTTGTGGTGTTCCTTTGCTCCAGCTCCTGCTCCAGGAATCATTCTCTTTTCTTAGGTCCATTCAGGCTGGGATGTGAGGATGGTCAGGACACAAGAAAAGAGTATCCCAGCATCCTGTCATCATATCACAAAATTGATTTTGAGGCCTCCTTCTTCTGCTGGTGAAGCTGTTTTCTAGGGTAGTTTTGGTGGCTGGGAAAACAGGCCCATAACACTTTCCCCATGCCAAACTGGCACCTCCCTCCTCCCCACATAAACCCTGACCACAAACAACTTGCTGGGTTTTGGGCTGAGTGGTAAGGCAGGGCTCAGTGCTTCACCACACAGCTGACCTGTGCCAAGGCTAGCATGGGAATCCCTCCTACACCCCCCAAATTTCAGCTGGAGCAGCTTATGAGGGAGAACTGTCGCTGGGGTGAGCCTGCATCCCCATTCCAGCTATCCTGATGCACATGTTTGGGCCTGGTGCATGTCTCCTTCTCCTTTGCTCTGTAATACAGATCTAATTCCACTTTGCTGCATCAGAGAGTTCCTGCAAGGACTGGTACCAACATTGTTTCTGGGACATGCAGGGCAGGTGGCAAATAGTCTGATATTTACATTTTTGAGAAGCAGCAGCAGCATCTCTAGGACAAGCATGCAGGTCTCCCAGATGCAGATGCCCTTCCAGCCATAGTTTCATGAGGTGAAATGAGCTACTGTAATGGTGTCATGATGCTGAAAAGGCATGCAAAAACATAATGTTTATATCTCACAAGCAAAGAAAATTCACACTTTTCACAGTAATAAGGTGGCCAGTGTGCTGAGCCAGACAACAGATGAGATTCTCCACCAATGTGCTTCTGTAGACATACCAAGGTTGCACTCAGAAGGAATCAGAGTGTTTGGTTAGTAAGACAGACAGTCAGCAATAAGGTTTTGCAACATCCTGCTGTCTATAACTGCCAAAAATAAGTTGTATGGCTTTTCTTTCTTTTTAACCAAGAATAAATGTTCTGCTGGCTCATTAAATATTGCCACCAGTTCAACAAGCTTTGGATCAGGTTCATAATCATGCAGACAGTAACGGCGCTGAAACTGGGGATATTTAATTTTCCCCAGAGGTTCTGCTATACGATGGATGAGTTTTATTTATCACTGTCAAACATGCAAGTATGCCTTTAAATTATCCTGAGGACATGAATATGCAGCAGAGAGAGGGGCTCTGGAATATGGAATGTATAGAGGTGATCAAAGAAAAACAATGGCACTTAGAAGTTTTAAAGGGATATTCTAGCCTTCATTAAGAAAACGCTTTCAAATTATTTGAAAAACATTATGAATACTCATGAGACTAAAAAGATTTAGAGCACAATGTTCAAAGGACGCTGTACAAGCTATTTGTGTAAATGATTTCTTGTAGTTCTTTGGGTGAACATCTCTCATCTTGTACGTTTGGAAACTTGGGATAATGAATTTGATTCTTTTGAGGGGAGGACTTATTTTAAAAATAGTATACCAAATTCCACTTTTCTGTTGCACTTTACCTTGCAGAACAGTGGTAGTCAACACAGTCTATGCACAGCTCTCAGGTTTATTGTTAACATCCAGAGCCTGAATTTTCAAGTGCAGAGCAATGAGGGAGTAGGAGTGAAGAAAGTGGTGCCCTTTGGGAGGGGACAGGTGAATGACAGAGGCAGAGCAGGGGGTCTTCAGGCTGGTGGCTTCTTAGCAGTGTTTCCTCTGCTCCCATCTCATACTTTCTCCCAAATAAGCACCCTTTGAACTAAAACTTATCCCTTTCCTGGAGCCACTTGGTTTATTAAACCCCAGCCCTCCCACTCCAATGTCTACATGTCTTTCTGAAGCCAGCTGGTCAAAAGGCTCCTCTCCATCCCCACACCACAGGGGCTGCTGGCAGCAAACCAAATCCTGTCCACAAGCTCTTGTGGAGGCACTTATAAATCTTGGCCAATCCAGCATGAAACCCATCCTTCCCACCCTGAGCACTCAGCACTTCCCAGGTGAATCCAACTCATGCCCTCCTGCAAAACACTGAGATGCTCAGTGATCACCAGCAGCCAGGACTTAATTTTACTTATTCCATAGGTGTCGCTCAGGCTCTTCCAGCTGCTGCTTATTGTAATTATCTCATTTACCCTGAGAAATCCAGCCTATCTATGCTAATGGAAACTAGTCATCGCATGTGGAGATTTGCCCCTGCAAGTAGAGCAACCAGCAGCAGTGAGGGCTCCATGTGCTGCTCCCAAACACTTTACCTCTGCCTGCATTGGAGGACTGATGTTCACAACCTCCTGCCACCAGTGGCCCAGCCTTGCCATCCCATCTGCTTGCCTTTTTCTTTATGAAGGCAAATATAGTGTCAGATAAAAAAAAATAAAAAGAAAAGAAAAAAAAAGGGAAAAAAAAGCGTGTGCAGACACTATTTTTTAATGACTGTATCATTAAGTGCAGCCAATCTCCATTTCATGCATGTTCATTAATCCACAGCCGTGCTCCCTTTTCCCATATGGCTTTGTTTCTGTACATACAGTTAGATGGAGGTGGGAGGGGGGGATGAGCAGAGGGAAAAGGGGGGTGGGGAGGGTCGAGATCCTGATGATTTCATATCGTCATAGGTTATTGCTGGTGCCTTGCCAAAGCCGTCAAGCCGAACCATCTGGGTTTGGGAAGGTTCTGCACTTCCCAGGGCTGGGCTCCATATGGGCGGCGCGGCGGGCGTCCCTGCCCTCTCCTGGCCCGCTGTGAATCACACTGATTGTTATTCAGGTGGGATGGCCCGGTCATGAACTGCACTAATCAAAAAACAAACTGCACCAAAACACTGAGCCTCACACACTGGCTCGGGCCTCCCCCTGACCTCTGTTAACCAGCCGCTTCCAATGGATGTAATGCAGGTTGTTCTTCTGGATTTTTGCACCTTCCACAGTTACCAGACATCTGTGTAAATCCCCACCCCCTCGTGTTGGGCATCAGGGTCAGTAATGTTCAACAATTCAACGTGGGAAGTCTCACTGAGGAAGTACCAGGCCATAAATTTCCTCCAACAAGAGCCACCTATCAAGCAAAGCCTTGTTAAGAAGCTTCCCAGATATTAATCACAATAAAGGCCACCACTCCTGTACTGTTGTGTCAAGTGAATGAAACAGTCAGAGGTTGCAAAAAAAGGTTTTGCACTTCTTTAATATTGGAGCAGTTGTCATTTCACAGGCAATGCCAGCATGCTGGTGAGCAAATGCCCCTTCGCTTTAAGCTCATAACACCATGAAAAGCAGGCAAAACTTGTGTTGGTGGACTCTGCTGCTTTCCAAGGGACAGCAGCCTCATCTGCACCAGTGCATACAGTAAAAAGTTTCCTCTGCACCTCGCGGCTGTGTAATCAAGTAAAACCTGCATGCAACTGCAGTCCAAAGTAATTTGTTTTTCCAGGGGGTCTCAGGCTGCCACCACCTGCTGCTGCATCCTAAGCAGTTACAACAACATCAGTTACTCTGTGTGTTTGTGTGTGTATTTATATGTGTATGTGGTTGTGTGTGCATCTGCCAGCACAAGGAAATTTTTCGGATCTCAAGATGCCACAGCCGAGGGTGGTATTTGAGGTTTTGTGCTGGTGCTGACTCAGAACTGGAGTAGGGCTTTGTCCTTGCATTTGCAATCCCACCCAGCAAAGCATGCCCCAGCATTTGTCATATTTGTTTCACTCTCAGAATTCAAAAGGGGAGAATGCACCTTCATTACAAGAGATCACACTGATTTGGGAATGTAACTTCTGATGGCTGGCTTCCTTTATTCTGAAATATAATATATATTCTGAGTATATATCAGGACTGGAAGAGCCCAAGAAAATACAGCAAAGCATTTAAGGGCTTTGGAACCTGTTTTATTGTTAGTTTTTGTTATTTAAAAAAAATTATTGGTCTGTTTTGAGGACTGCTCAGAAGTACACAGAGTCCTGCCTGACAGCTAAGACTAAAGAGAAGGGATAGCTGGGGTGGGAGAGAATAGGGTGAGATGCAAGCAAAATGTGGTGTTTATCTGAAAAGAAATAACCCAAGCCTAAATCTCTTCCAGATAAAGCCATGGTCCTTCAAAGACCCACATGTGCACTCTGCTTGTAGAGGGTGAACAGCCGGCCCATTGATTTCAGAGCAGTAGGCGCACTCTGCAAAGTCAGAGCAGCCCCTGACCTTTGCAGAACTGTAGCCTAAAATGAATTTATGCTCTTTTAATGGAGATAAAAACAGAAGGGGAGAACATAACTCAGGGAGACAGTTCTGCTCCATAGTTCCCTCCTTGGTTAAGAGCAACTTTTTTCCCTTGGAAAAAAGCAATGAAAGCTCAGGCCCTTGAAGCACTCATGGTAAGAGCCTCATCCCTTTCCTTGGACAGAGAGCAGCTGGTTGGGGAAGGACCAGCCTCACCAGCAAAGAAGAGGATGCTGCAAGGCTCACTGAGAAGTTCCAGTCTCTGATGATAAAGAAATGTGTGCTATCTTTTCCTGGCATTTTTTGCTCAGGGGAGAGAAATTTTGCAATAGCTCCAGATCTGTGTGTGCAACACACACCCACCAGGATCTCAGAGCAGGTGCAGGGAAATTTGGGACCATCTAGAGCTACCCTCTGTCTGTGGTGGGAGCATGAGTCATTTGGTCTGCTAAAGTCACACTTGGCCCCAAAAGGTAAAAAGAGGCTCCCCTGATCATGCAGTTTAGAAAGCTGCTGGATCCCCCAGTCTGATTCTGACAGAAAGGGGCACACGTATGTGTCTCCAGCTGTGCCAAGCACCTGGCACTTCCTGGGGCACCTCGGTGCCCGTGGGATGAGGGTCACCCCAGCTGCCATTGCAGCCAGAGTGGTGGGTGAAGCAATATGTCACGATAACCCTGGTTATGCCTGGCAGCACTGCAAAGCGAGGGTCTCCCTTCGTTAGCCCATTGAGGAATGCAGGCCAATGCTGAGTCCCCTTTTTACCCCCACAGCTCTGTTTTTGTGAGGTTGGCAGAAACTGACACTTTTTCTTTTGCTTAATTAAGTTGTTCAGAAGAAGGCTGGTCAAACAGTTGCATCTACGTGGGGAGTCTTGAAGCAAAGAGAAAGCAGTGGGCGTTGCCAACATAAAAAGGGGGATTCTGTTATTGTTTGGGTGTAGACGGGTCATTTTTTCAAAGTTACTGCTGCCTGAGTGACCACAACCCTGCAAGCAGTAGCAATGAAAGGACACTAAAGCTGCTAAATGCAGCTACCTTGGGCTCCAAAGTGTAAGAAGAGGGAAAAAAAAAAACAATGTCAGAAAGTAGGAGTACTTATTTTCTTTCTCCAGAGAACTTGTGAACTGATTTCCATATGGAGCAGTGAGAATTAAAGCAGGTCCCTCTGAAAGTCCTATTCCAGAAGTGCAGATAATAAAGCTGGTGCCAGGGGAGCTCTGGTATATACCCTACTAACTGTCCATACCCATCCCTTCATAACAGCCTGTTTCTTATTTAACCCCAGCCAAAGAAAAAGCCCTAGAAACACCAACCTCTTGGAGTCCACCTAGCTTTCAGGAGAAGCCTGCCCACATTTCCAAGACCACTGCTATCCCAGATCAGAGAGATGTTTCTCATATTTTAGCAGGCCAAAGGCAGGCCTTTGACCTCAATGCTTGGCACTACACCGAGCTATGGTGTCTATATGCTGCCTCATGTTCTGAAATATTTACTGACGTTTTACCGCATGGGTTTCAAGATCCAGCATGACCTGGCTTTTCCTAATGCAAGTGACTGAGCAAAGTGCAGATCTTATCTCTACCAGCACAGCTTTTTCCAGGCAGCCTCAGAAGCCCTGATTTAACCATCACTGTGGTGTAAAGTTAGGCTTGTGTTGCACAACATATCATTTAGCCACAGCTTGCCACAAAGTCAGCACCCATGGGTTACGACTTTAAATCCATGCTATCACTTATGATAGAGTCAAATACACAGGGGAGGCCCAGAATTGGAATCAGGCTAGTGATTTTCAGTTGGGACTGGGGATCAGAGGAAGGTGCCTGCTGCCCTAGCAGCAGTCAGAGCTGTTTTGGCTTGTGGTCCCGTCTCAGCAGTGAGCTTCTGGGAACTGGAGGACCATATTTCCATGCAGCTTTTTGGACCCATTACCTGATCACCACTGGCTTGGATGCTTAGCTATCTAAAACTAAAGTTGATACACAGGATTTGGAAGGGGTCCCACTTTCCTTTGGCTAGAAGTTGGTATGGGATATACATCTCTGATCCAACCGGCATGTTCTTAAAATCCCATCCAGAGTTTGGATTCAGGCTGAAGGTCCCAGACTTTCCAAAATTTACAGCCCTTCTCTATTTAAAGAGCACCCCAAAATTGCCTCCATCCATCTCCTTCACACTGCTTAGACTTAGGGGAGCAAGACACACAGTGTCCTCCATGTACATGGAGCCCCACCACCAGACCTCACCAGACGCCCAGTTCTACAGGCACTGCTCCATGGGGGTACACAGGAGACCCACAGCTGCTCCCAGTGGCTGCAGCAACCAGCATTTCTCTTTGGCAGCTGGTACGTGGCCAGCAACTTTGCTTTATTCAAGGTGCCTCTTTCCTTCCTTCCTTCCTTCCTTCCTTCCTTCCTTCCTTCCTTCCTTCCTTCCTTCCTTCCTTCCTTCCTTCCTT
>JANIJG010008047.1:0-32620 GCA_024611175.1 Megaceryle torquata | reverse complement strand
AATTTGTTACCTTTATAGAGGGAGGGAAAAGAGAGCCATTGTTGATGAGTTAGTTTAGCATTACTCCCTGGGGGGGGAAAAAAACCTGTGAAAATTTACTAAGCAAGTAAGCATATTTAGAAGATAACAAGGAAATGAGCAGTGGTCATCAAATTATGTCAAGAAGAAATTGCATGAAAGCCATCCCATTTTTTCCTGTGACAGAGTAACATGTTTTCTAGATATGGGAGAGATAGTTATTGATGCATATCTAGGATTTGGTAATGATTTCTGACAACGTCATTCATGCCACTTTCATTAGCAAATTACTGAAGCCTGATACTCTTACAAGGTGCATACAATGTTGTTCTGAAAAAAATAGGCACAGGCTAGATAATAAACCTGTTACCCTGAAAGGCTGTGTAGTGCAGAACTTTTTAGAGAGGTCATGTGGTGTTTGGTAGTATACAGTAGTTTTTTAGAAACTGGGTGATAGAATATGATATACATGATATATGATGAATATGAGTACATATACGTGTGACACCAAACCGTCAGAAATTATGCAGATATATTGAAGGGCAGAAGTCAAATTCAAAATAGATTAACTGGAAAAATGGTCTGGAAAAATATTAGATGCAATTCAGTTGGGATGACCACATTAGGCAGAAAGAAATCAACTACAACTGTGGAGTATGGGGAAGAAGTAGTAGCTGTTTTCTGGAAAAAGATCTGGGGGTGGTGGAGTTACAGTGATACAAAAACTGACTGTGATCCAGTAATGTTGTACTGCTGCTAAACAGGCAACATACTGGGATGTGGGAGGAGGATAGCTGTCTGGAAGATACCTGGAGAAATTCTCCTTCTGTTGCTGGCACAAGGAAGATCTCAGCTGCAGAATTTTGCTGAGTTTGGGGCAGTACCATTGTAGAAGAAGTGGAAAAGCAGAGTAAAGAAATTTTGGAAGAGACCAGCAAAGGCAGTCAAGACCTGGAAAACAAGGTGTGCAAGAGTACAGCCAAGAAACTGTTGGTTCTCAGTCCAGAGAAAAGACTGAGAGGGTGTATGTCCCATTGGTTATGTCACATCAAAGGTGGTAGCAGACAGGAAAGGAATAGTCTGTTCTTTCCATAGCATGTTCATCAAGAAGACCAGACCTTCACCTGTAGCTAAGAAGCTTTAGACAATAAGGAGTGTTTTGTAATTGTGAGGAGATTGCTACACTGGAGAAGACTGTCTGGGAATAGGGCAGGGGCCTGTATAATCTCTCCTGCAAACTATCCTGTGTGGGTTGCAGTGGATTATGTTGTGCGTGACTTTGCTCTCACAATACAGAAGGTAGAGAGTTGCTGAGTGACCTTTCAAGCTTTTCTCTGCCATTTTTTCCTATGTTGCTGTGACACTTGCCTTGATGAAGCAGAGTTTGTACTTCGCAGAGTCAGGTTGCCTGTTGAGCTCTACAGTGAGACAGCTCAACGCAAGCATCATCCTACCTGATGCTGTTGGGGGTATTATGGCACCAGGTTTTGGGCACCATTTTAATGTCATTATAGGCATTACCTGCTCCTATTAAGCAAACAAGGTCTCAGAGCATCTCTTATGGTGCTGTCCTTACATCAGGCTAGGCTATGAATCTACACTAGCTGTCAGGCTCTGAGCTGGGTGTACTTTCATGCCTGGGGTCTTTGCAATGCTTTATGTCTGTTAGGATTAGGGCTCTAATTCCTGGTAACATTTCAGGTTCACAAGGCTACACGTGAGACTTCTTTAGGAGGCATGTCTCCAGGTAATACTTTAAAAGAGCCCCAGATACTATGTAACCTCATTTCACATAAGGTTTATCTTTCTTATGTGTTACTTCTTAAATGTCTCATGCTGTATCTGAGAACAGCTGTAGGCTAAGAAACTGTGTCATCTCGAAGTATTACAGTGAAACTTCTCAGTGAGAGCTTGGCTACACCCGCAGTTGCTCGCATCTTGTTGCTAAATCACTGTATAACAATCCACTGTTATTTTTGTAAATATCAATATTTCAAATGGGCTTATATGGTTTAGAGTGGCTACATTTTAACTGACAATTTCAAGAAGTTCATCATCCAATAAAAGCAGATCCTCAGTAAAACTGAGCAAAATTATGAGCAATGCTTATGTGCTTTAAACAAGAAGGTGGATGGATTCTAAGGAGATAGGGTGGTAAATGAGATGAAACCTAGTGACATTTTAATTCGGTTCTGTGCTGAGAAAAAAAGATGAGCTTACTTGCCATCTCTTCCCTGCCCCTTAAGCTCTTGTATAGGCTCAGTATCTACTATTAACTCCAGCTTGCTATTGTGAGTCTGAAGGAAAGTTCTATAACAAGTATAGAATTAGATAAGCAATGCACTGATATTTTTAAGAACTGTATAGCAAAACCCTGCTAGAGGCAATCCAGGTGGTAATTATGTAG
Source organism: Megaceryle torquata (assembly GCA_024611175.1). Taxonomy (NCBI): domain Eukaryota; kingdom Metazoa; phylum Chordata; class Aves; order Coraciiformes; family Cerylidae; genus Megaceryle; species Megaceryle torquata. Next base: position 30,195 of record JANIJG010008047.1, on the reverse strand, counting down.
TCAAAAATCACTCCAGTTAAATTAAAATGTGTGCCTCTGAGGTAACTGATGACTGAAGAAGGCTCCATTAGTTCGTTGTGTTTCATAGCCTCCAGCTGACAGTACTCTTCACAAGGAAATTTGAACTCTGTTGCAAAGGATTTGGGAATAGTGATTTTTATTCTATTTACAATAAATACAATTGTTCTAGAGAAAAAGATGTGCTCAGGATGGGATGTCATATAAAAATGGTCTCTCTTTCCAGATTCCTTAGTATCAAATGAATGGCTCATTATTATTTCGTTACAAATCCTATATTAGTAATCAAAGAAAACAGTAAAAGAGAAAAGTTTAGGGGTTGTTTTTGGTGTGTTGAGGGTTTGGTTTTGTTTGTTTGTTTCACGGTTGTTTTGGTTTTGTTTTTTTGGGGTTTGTTTTTTGGGGGTTTGTGGTTTGGGTTTGGTTTTTTTTGGGGTTTTTATTAAGGACATAGGTTAAGGTGACCTCGGGCAAATAATAATAATAAAGATCTTAATGTATAGTAAGACAGCAGTTGTTTGTCTTATTCTGAGAAAACATTAATTTATTAAGATATCATTTTCACAATGACACTCTGGTATTTAGCCAGATCAGCCTGGGCTTCCACAGTAAAAAGCAAAGAAAAAGAAGGTGTTTGTTTCTTGTTTGACTCATGACACATATACTGTGAGTTATTACAGTATCTTCAAGGGCTTTGCATGTTGCTGTCAGGTTCCTGTGAAAATGTTAGGTGAGTGTTCAACTGCTCCACGTGTGTGTGGATCACATAATTGATGATGGGGTTGGGGGCTTTGTAGCCCATATTTCACTAGTATCACATATTTCATGTGGTAAAATAAAGCACTGAATGAAAAATGTAATGAAATATGATGTGGAAATAGAATGTTTACCATTGTGATAGGACAGGAACCAGATAACCATGAGACTAGCTGAGGCTTAGTTGTTTTAAGCTGAAGTTATTATTCCTGAGATCACTTCATTTCCTGGAATTTTACATTTTTTATCTCATTCATCTCTGATTAATGTGTAGATAGATATATTGCCTTTAGTTTATTCTAAAGAGGAAAGCTTTTCCACGTTTAACTGATAATATAAGAAATTCACGATGCAGTATGACTGCAAACACAATTAAAAGTCGGTATACTGTGGGCGTTTGCTATAAACACAAGATAGAAGTCACTAGTAGTCTTCAGCTCTGGTATCCTGTGTAGTTTTCTTTGGAAGTGTTGCTCTACCTTCCATATCATTAATGCAACTTTTTCTGAAATGGATTGTCCTGAGGGAATTGTGCAGTATTACTACATTTTCCCGAAGCCTGGAAGATCTTCCTTCTTGCCATACTGTTCCCCAGGGAAATCAGGAATGTTAATGTTGATAAATTTAGAATATCATTATGGCCGTATTTTGCAGAGATGGCAAATATGACTACTACTGTAGTAAGACTTATGATGACTGCTGACTTGTGAAATATATTTATGTGGGGTTTTTTGCAAATGTATATAAAGGTACCTAATACAAAGAGAGTGTCAGAAAAATCCTTCTAGTAGTACAAGTTTTCTTTGGAAGTCAAGTATGCAAATTTCTCCAGTTGTTTGAAGATGACTCCTGAATCAAACATGTTCTTGGAGTTCCCTGGAGCACCACAATCAGGGAAATGTCTGATAATGGCATTTTTGACATTATAATATCTTAAATGTTGCCAGTTTGAGCAATTACTATGAAACATTTTAGTTGGTTTTAAGAGTCTTAAATGATTCCTGCCTGTAATGCCAGAGACTGCTACAGCACTTTGCTGAAAAATGAGGGAGATGCATTCTCTGTCCCTGGGAATGAACTGAACAGAGAAGACAGAGATAAGGGAGGGTATGTGTGACATGGAAGTCATGAATGAAAAATACTGAAATTTTTCTAATGCCTTGTCAATCCCAGATTGATTTTCTAGGAAAGAGAGATGATTTGTAGTGAAGCGGCAAACCAAAAATACACATTTCTAAGGTAGTTTGGGGCAAAGTAAAAGGTGCAAGACAGGAGGAGTTTAGTCATAAATGGATGGCAGAGGCTGTACATGACCATGGGAAAGCAGAAAGAGAGCAGACACTGCAGCTGGTCTCTGTGTAAAGTGAATGCCAGTGCAGCAACATTTACACACAATAAAGAATTATTTAGGTAAGGCAAAACTAGAAAAGATTCTACAAATCTCTGATGGCCCCAAAAGAATGAAGCTAATGGGCAGCATGATGATAGATGGAATTCCAGGTAGATAGACCCAAAATTAGTTCTATATTAGGTGAAATAATTTGAATTATTTGCCAGAAACAATGTGCTACATCAACTGTAATTACTTCTTTCAACATCCTTTAAAGCAAGTTTATTTTCTTGTGTTTAATTTATTCTGGTTTTAATTAAGAATTTTAGTCTTATGATGAGACTACCAGAGGAACCTTGGCCTTAAAATCCCAAGTGGAAGTTGATGTTTAAATGAGGTGTCTGCACTGAATTTCAGAAATACAGCTTACTAGAATAACTGATCCATTAGTCAATCTCAAATGCAGGCTGCTTTGGAAAAGACAAAAACCCTTAGGCCTAAACTTAAACAGTAAGCTGCTGTAGAATCTCTGTCCAAAAAAAAAAAAATTAAGTTTGCATTTTTATCTTTCAAATGGCATAAGCCATCCACTAGTAATGAGAATGACAATGTTGGTACAGGAGTCCTAGAGTACTGCAGCTGGAATCCATAAGTGCATATTATGTTAATCCTTTTATCTATACCTTTTGTCTGTGGTTATGAAGGCATTCTGGTGGTGAAGTTAATTTACTGACAATAATAAATAGTAACACACTGGAAAGAAAATAATGGTAGTCTCTGATCTTCTCTGCTTTCTGCTGTAGCCTGAGGTAGAAATATTTCTAATATGGATTCACTACATAAGGATTTCCTTACATCCCAGGAGAGCAGGACAATGCTGCCAGTGTGGGCCACGAAGACTGAAGAACAGACTTTGCCCTGTGTTCTACCAGCCCCAGCAGTGTTATTTTCCAGCTGTTAGAGAAGCAGGGTTTTGCTTTCATGAAATACTATACCGAAGTACCATTTGACATACTGCAATATTTGTGAATGGTGCAGAGTTTACCACCTGCTGGAGCATTTTTTCAGAGTACTAATTTTAAAATGTAATTAATAGATAATTTTAGTGGGTGCAATTATATGAGGATGGTTTTGTTTTGTTTGGCAGTACATTTTTTTACTATGAAACCTACATTGATGGTTTTGGCTTTTAGCTGTTGTTTGTACATGGATGTATGGCTTAAACAGTGGATTAAATCCACAGTATATTTCAGTGCTACTTTCACAATGACTTCATTTCCATCACAATCTGAAAACCTTCCTATAATTACATGATGTCCTGTAAATAAGCCATCTCTAGAGGGCTTTAGAGAATTAAATAATGGAGACAATATACAACAGTACGGAAAACTGCTGCAAAGACTTTGTACTGCAGTTGAACAAATGAAACCAGATTAATTAAAAGATCAAAGATAGAGAAAATGGAGGAAAGCATGTTGTAAGGGAACTGAAAGGAGACAGAGTAAGTTATATATAGGACATTTTTACAAAGAAGGGAAACCTTTGAGTGACAGAAGAGATTGGGTGGTTAAAGGGTGGCAGGCTCCCAAGATGGGTAAAGGTGGAGGAAGCCTAAGTAACCCTAGAAGTGATGCAGCATGGGCTGAAAGTGAGAGAAGCAAGGGTCTAAGTGCTAGGAGGACAGGGCTGGCTCCTGGCAGAGATGTGCTGGGTGGCTGCTGAGGGCTGCAGAAGGGAGCAGCCAACCTTGCTTCTTTTGTGCTTGAGCCAGAGGCCTGGAAAGGCAGACTAAGGACAGCACAAAGGGATGTGAAACAGCAGTATTTGAGGTTGAGATGTCTTCTTAGAAATGAGGTTGTTACTCCACCCCTTCATCTTCTGGGCAGCAGCAGAGCAGCAGACCTCCTCTCTCCCTGTTTTGGGACTGGCCCGGCCCAAGGTGAATTCAATGATGACATCAGTCTGCAGCAGCATTGCACAGTGCTGTCAGCAGCTCATTGCAAAGCCTTTGTTCCGTGAGATGGCTTGTTTCTTGTTGGTAGTGGTCAGTGAGCCCCCCGTGAATGACCCTGACAGCTTTACTTTTTAAACAGTATTATTCCAACCTCAGCTGGTTAACAAGGAAGTAACATCGTTAACAGCAGGAGTAGAGCATCTTCTAGGAAATGTGGCTACTTGCTACAATGGTCATTTGCCTATGACTTACTACTTCCTTTTTTCCTTGGGAAAAAAACCCTGGTCAACATTACTATAACATTAGCATGAAGCAGTAAATGTCTGCATTCAGAGCAAATTACAGTGTGTCAGTGGTGCTACATGACCTATTACAATGTGACATTGCTTATGGTGCAACTCTGCTGAGACTCTTCAGGAATGAAAAATGATTAATGATCTCTGAGACAAGTGAAATTTCTTAACAAAACATATAAAATTAATTGTAAGAGATTTTGGTTTTGTTTGAGATTTCCCTCTCTCGGTGAGGAGGGGATTTCCCCCTCTTGGCTTAGAAGGTGAGTGACTTTCCTAAGGAGATGTGTGAGACACATTATCTGATATTCACCTTCATCATTATTACTTCTTCTTTCCTAAGTAGTTTTGCAGTAAGTTTTCCATTTCTTGTGATTTGAGATATACCTGGTGAACAGAATCTATGGTGACTGGAATCTACATTGGTTCTTAACTCTGCTGCAGTGTTGTGTAGTATTATTAATAATTTTAATATTTAATGAGAAAGTTTATTCTTACTCTCTCTGACATTATACTTTGCAAGCAGTAGGATTTAGTATGAAATCATCATAGCTCCAGAACTGCTAGATACATGACTGAAGTTTAAAGCTGATTACATGTAAATAATGCATTATCAAATATAAAAACAGGGAAGGAAAACTTTATTTTATCTAAAACCTGTGGAGGAAAAACTAAGTATCACTAATTACAGAAGTAAAATGCTAAAGGAGACACTCCCCATCTCCTCTTCCCTCCTGATTTTAGAAAACTTAAGCTCACTTTTTTTTAATAGCTTCAATATTCTTTGTACTATTTAGAAATAATATTATAAACTTTCTCAGCAATGAAAAGAAAACCACTATGTTTTGTGAGTCATGTAGCAGCATGCATTTGAATTAGATATTTACAGAGGTGTTGGGAATGTAGCTACAGTGCTAGCCATGGAGATGTGGAGACCAAGCAGACCTCAACCTGCTTTCTCTGTAAGGTCTATTCCTCTTTCCAAGGGTTATGCAGGTTGCTACAGGTGTTTATCATTTTTGTCATTTCAGGGAGGTAGGGATTATTTTGCAAATGTTTGCTCTTTTGTTGAGGCCAGAGGTTGCTGGTGCTTTTCCTATCAGCCCAGACTATCTGCTAGTTTCAAATTCTTCTAAATAACTCTCAATAATCTCCCACTTCTAGTGCATTTTTACAGGAGATAGTAAAATTCCTTCTATAATCTTACAGTTTCTCTGGTAGGTTGTATGGCATTGGGCATCTTCCCACTGGCCCTCCATGGGGCCGAATTGCTGGTGTTGGACAAACTGAAGGCTGGCTCAAATCTTACCTGATGCAGATCTGGTACAGCTGCTGTATATCTGCTTCACAGTTGTCTTTGCTTTTGCTTCCATCATTTTCCTGCACTGGTAGCTGTCTTTCAGTGTTAGAGTTGATGATTTTTAAGAGTATTGCTCTTTCTGTTCTGTGGCTACCTGACAACTGCACTTGGACTGGCACATCTGTGTGGAGTGGCCTCTGGCCTTTGCCATGCTGTTGTAACAATCCATCTGCCCAACTGGTTCTTTCCCAGCTGTTCACGTGGCATGTGCTTCACAGTTCAGCACACTGCTTTGCTTACAAAGAGCATTACTTCTCTGGCCAGTGTTGGGCACCTCTGCAGTTCCTGGCAGTTTGCAGTGGAGTCATCCAGCTTCAAAAGATGTTGATTCCTTCCTACTTGCATTGCCTTTGCAACTAAGCTCTTTATATTGATGAATGTCTGGGTGAAGATGATGTGTGCATACATTTCTGTTTCATTTGAACTGCTTAATTCTAGTGTGTTGTATTTTGGCTTGTCTTTTGAAGGTAGTATGTTGGATAGTACAATATCTGCTTCTGTTTTACACATGATAATACTGGCCAAAAGATCGCAAAGCCTTCACATAGCCCAGATCTCAGAATTTGGAGGAGATATTTGTTATAATTACATGTATCTTGCCACTTAAAGAGAATAGAACCCCTCCATTTTCTCCCATATTTATCAACACTTCCTCTCTGTTCCTCAACTTGCACTGCACAGAATAAGTTCTGTTTTCACTCAAACCAGGACAACTGTATAATGCAGGCATGCGTCATGCCCCAAGACCCATAACCCGACGTACTATTTTGCTTTTTCTCTGCTTTTTCATGTGAAGTGCTATTCATCTCAGGGCGTCAATCCTTAATTCTGCTGGGACAGTAGGGAAATCCTTTCAGACAAAATCCAGTCTTGAGGGGGACTTCGTCTCTCAGCTGGGAGGAGGGGATGCAGGATGTACCTTTTGGCCTTTGCAGTCTGCTTAATCTTGCAGGGTGAATAATTTTTCAGCACCTTTAACAACTTTTTTTCACCATTTTTCAAGATTGCCTTTAGTCTTCAGCGATGTCAATTAAGTTATTGACAGGGACTAAAGTCTTTATCTTATGTTCCAAAAAACTTGGTGTGGCAATTTAGAAAGTACATCCTGTTTGGTATTTCAGCTGGCAACAGTGAGCAAGGTGTTTTCAGTCTCTGTATAGGTTTTCAGCCTTCCATATTGTCAGGACTGCTATCATGTATGCTAAGCTACTGGCATTGCTCTAAGGCTGCCATGGTTGACCTCTCTGGCACAGTGGTGCAGTTTTGGCTAGTTCTTGAGAGAGTTTAGCTCTTTAATATTAAATCATAAAATAATATGCTATGAGTACTGCTTTGCTTAGTTATTTACTTACCCAGATAAATGTCTGGTTCCAGGTCTTGGACCATCCCCACAGTTTGGTGCCATGTACCAGCTGACTTCAGCACACTCAGGGTCTGCTTAGCAATATGAAGCATATGGAGATATAGCTGTTTGTTACTTGAGTCCTTTTGTCTCCTTTGTCTGAATATTTCCTGGATGGATCAGCTGGAATCTTTCAGATGTCCTCAGATATTTGATGATAGATGGGTAGACAGCCCCACTCCTGTTGGTGTTCTACTCCAAGTACTTGTTAAGATTTGGATGTAAATTTACATCGTGTTCCTGGATTGTCTCTACCTCAGCTCTTTCTTCTACATGAGTGTCCTTGCTGAAGCTTTGACACTTGACTCAGTTTACACTTCACCTCTAGACCCTGGCTGGTATTTGCAGCAGATCAAAATCAACAGTACTTATGACCTCTCAGTCAATTATACTGATAAACCTCATTACCTTCATTATGACAGGACTTCTCAAAAACACAGAAAGGAGTAATTTTGCCCTAGGGTAAATGGAGTTTTGTGTCATTGACTGGTACTAAATAGGAATTATTACTACTAAATAGGAATATCTATGCAGTGCTTCGGTCTACACCTTTTAGGTCCATGAAGGCTTTTTCTTCCAGAGGGCTTCCTCTCTGAAACTAGGCACTAGGTTGGGTGATGACTGTTTCAGTAGGAATCTACAGTCAGGCCAGCTACTTTTTTAATTACTTCTTTGTGGTTAACACAATCAAGTGTTTTGGGAAGCTTGGGGTTGTATAAAGAGAAAATGAAGACTGACTGCTTGAACTCTTAAGCATCCAGCACCTTGGGGGCATCATGTTGCTGTCATCTCCCAAAACTCTGTGGCTTACCCTCAACTTCTGCCATGCAATGCAGGGGATGTCCCTCATTTCTGCTTCCACAGACTCCGAATGCAATGTCTGCCCTTTGATGGATATTCTAGGATCCATACATTTCTGTAGCAGTCACAGATTGCTTCTATGGCATATTAATAGCACTTAGCCACAATTCTTCTTTCTAATGTTGCCACTTAGCAGTGCTGCAGGAGAATACATTTCAGTGGCTCCCTCATCCAGCTGGAACTGAATTGGTCCTATTGATCTAATAGAAAAGTTGCTAATTTAGCAGCTGAGTTGCTGGTAGCTTGTTCTGACAGCAGAATACTGCTGTCATTTACTACGTTCACATACCAGCTCACTCTCATCTAGAAGTACAACTCATCTAGATACAACTATAGTCTGGATGGAAAGGGAGAGATTTTCCAGTCATATTGACCAGTGCTAATGGGAAATGGAGGAAGAGAAGAAGATTTATTTAGTTATTTTCCCTTCCTTCACAGATAAAATTTATCTTCTTTCCTCATTTCTGGGTTCTGTTAGTTTAAGCCTGATCTTGTTCTGTGCTACTAGCACTCCTCATTTTGATTTCAGTCCCAGGGTGGCTCAGATGGTCTTCCTACCTGCAAAGCATATCTTTATATTTAGATCTGTGACTCTGTGCTGCCTTCTTGTAAGCTGGAAACATCCACAAAAGTTTTGTCAAATGATTCCTTTATATTTTCAAGATTACATATATCATGAAACTTCCAGGTTTAGAATGAAAGTATCTATTCCACATACTGAGTCTTTCCCTCTTTTTGAGAGGGGGATAAAACAATACACTATCTCTCTTTGTTCCCATTCTGCACAAGATAAAAAATTGTCCAGAACTTTTACCTTGTATGCAAATGTTTTCAACCCTGTACTCAGCAGTTACGTCTTCATTCGCTTCTTAATTTTATTTCCAGGTGGGTGAACTCCTGGGAAGATCTCAGATGTGTTTTAAAGAGGGAAGGTAGATCACAACACAATTCTGAGCTGGTGTGTGTCTGCTTGTGGTGGCCCAGGGATCTCTCTGGCTGGTTCCCCAGTCACGTGTGCCCAGGTTCTCCCCTCTATGTACAGGAATCCCTTGATTTGCTATTTTTGGTGTGAGGAGCTGGTTGTAACATGTTGTTGAAGTCATGAAGGAAACATCACCAGCTTCAGCAAGGATGCTGAAGAAAGTTCAGGTAAAACCACAACATTTTATTTTGCTTTGTTTTGGTTCATTTAGCCTTGTTGTTTTGTTTGTTTGTTTTGGTTGGTTGTTTTTTTTTTCTATTGAGCTAAGCCATGTACATTATTTCAGGGCTAGTAGCAAAATCACTTTGAAAATTACTGTAGGAAAATAGCACTAGGGATGGGGTTGTTCTTGTTATGTCTGATCTCTACCCCACTGTCTCCCAGAACTGATGCTGGTAAATGCTGCTTTTATTTAACTGTCTTAAATAAACATACTCTTAAATACTCCTGGGTTCATATTAAAAAAAAAAAAAAAAAAAAAAAAAAGGTGGAGGATCACTGGAAACTCTAAATCTCTAAGGAGATTTGTGAAGTCCTAAGGTTGAGTTTCAGGAGTGTGGTTTTTCTCCATAGTTCTTAAGAGACCCTTATTCAAGACTGAATATGGAGAATAGCTGCAATTTCAACTATTTATTTTCTCTATAGAAATTAATGTGTGAAAGAATGACTTGCCTATTAATGACATGGATAACAACCTTGAAATGCTTGTACCAGTTCAGCTGTTTGCATATTGGACTTCCATTTTCTCCTTGTTCTGCAAATATTTTTTTAATTGCTTAAACTCTGTGTTTTTCAAAACACAGTTTGCTGGGACTTCTTGTGCATTGAAACCAAAATTGACTTTCTTTAGGGAGCAGGGAGTTGCTGATAGGTGTGATCCTTCCCTATGGGATGAACTGGGGGCTGCAGAGTGAGTTGATGACTATTTCCTACACAGCTTTTATTGCATCCATACCTGTAACTCTAATGCCATGCAAATAAAAGATTTACACGTAGAAGCCTTAATGGGTAAACATATGAAACAAACCATATGAATTTATTAAATTTTCTGGTAGTGACAGAGTAGTAATTAACTGTGTGTTCTTTGTCATTTTTTAAAAGGTGATTTCTTTCACTGTCATCATGGCATTGTCTGTTTAACCTAATTTGATATAGCTTAGAACATCTTACAGTTACAATGACTAATATGATAGTAGGTCAAATAAAGAGTGTTTCTTGTGTCGTCATTCAAAGTAAAATGAGTGATATCCAGACACTGCACCACATGAGTCTCGGCCTGGTTTTCCTTCTCTCCATTTAAACCATTGAGCTTTAAGGTCAATCAGATTTTGGAAACAATTTTCACTGATTGTATTAAAATCAAGTCTGTCTATGTCAGACATTTTTAATTGTGCTTATACAGATACTGCTGTCTAGAGAGATAAAATATTAAACACATAATGAATAATGCAGCTGTCTGACAGTACTGTGATCTTTATGTGAACAAGGAAGTCATAAATTGCCTGGGTATTGAACTGACACAACACTAGTTATTATTTCTGCAGTGACAAGTTGCATGATGTAATGTTGGACATTGTGTATTTTTTAGAGAAGAAATGGTACTTTTCCATCTCTCACTGCAGGAGCAGAGCTCTGCATTTATTTGCTCCCTTGCAGCTAACACAGCTGTATGGAAAGACAAGCTTGAATGTAGCTCTGTGCAGTATTGTGCAGAGGAGAGGTCAATCGGTGGAGACATCCATGTGAAATTGCATCTTGAACCATGGGAAAGAAAACTGAAGATGCCTTAGGTAACAAGCTGTTCATTAATGATATTAAGCTTCTAGTCTCTTTCTTTGGGAATGCAACTCTCTTCTCTTGCAACGCAATGACACTGTCTTCACTTACTCTGCTTTGCTGTTTTGTCTGCCGAGCTCCAGCCCCCACTACCATTCCCTCCTTCCTTTTACAAGTATAACCTGGCCTGCTGGCTTCAGTTTGACCACTGGAAGATGTTTCTTTTGTCCCTCAATTCTTTTTCCATGAATGTTTTTTTCTTACATTTTTAAGTAAAAATAAGTATTTCCAATATTTTTCTGAAAACGCCTCTGTTGCTGAAGATTCAGTTATGTAGAGGCAGTGTCCTTTAACCTTCAAGATTAAGATGGATTTTCATCCCATTTGCCTTGCCAAGGACTGGGCCCTAGTACAGAGCATTTCTTCTTTAAAGAAAAATCTTTAAAAGGGGAGAATTTCACTTTTAAAATTAATCACCATGGCAACCTTTACAGTGAATTTCCAAACATAGAAAGTTGCCTTTAAGAAGCATTCTCGTCTAAGAGAAAGGTGAGTTTTTACAGCTTCTAACAATGTTCCCAGAGAATAGATTTTACAAGAAGATTTTAAAGAATTAGTTAGAAGTACTTTTATATGCAGAAAGTAAAAGTTATATGATCTTAACGATTTTTTTTCTTTTTTAAGGATGCTGCATGCTAACTAATCTCATCATAATGCTGTCTTAAAATAGATTAGGAGAACTAGATAGAGCCTGGCGGTAATACTTGTGATAAGATATCACTAGATATCATCAAGGTGAATTTATAGTTAACAGTTTACGGATGTTTCTGTCATACTTTGAACATTATTTTCCCTTTTCCTAGTTCTGGGCTGCCTTTTCATGAATATTCAGTGTCATATTGGGAAATACCTCTTTTAAATTAAAAAAAAAAGTGAGGTAACATAATAGAGGGGGGGAGAAAACAAGTCCCTCATGCATTAAAAGAAGAAAATGCCTCACACATTGCAGTTCAGTGAAATGCAACTTTAAAACTCATGTCTGTGTTCCTCTGATTTATCTCTGTACTCAGCTGGACTGTTTTATGTCCTATTATCTGTGAGTATTAGTCACAAGGAACATGGAATTTGTTTTCCCACTGGAAACACCCCAGTGAAAATATTATACACCAGATGAAATCCTGATCTTTTCCCTGAAATTGGAACTGTGGTGTTTCATTCTGAAACCACCAAAATAAAGGCATTTTAGAGTGAAACTTTCTATGTCCAAATGAGGTGCGAGACTGAGAGAAAGATGTTACAGGCGGAGAATTTCAGTCTCTGCAGATTTCAGAGGATGGCCAGAAGGGCTGATGTACTGGCAAGAGGCAACCACTTTTAATCAAATTGCAAAAATACCACGGAAAACATTCTGCTAAAAAATTCCTCTTGGCTCTACCTAGATGGAGTATAATGATTCAAAAGTGTATTAGGGTGTGGGGGAGTATTCCCACACTGCACGTAGCAGGTAGGAGGGCAGGTCAGTAGAGTACTTTCCTTTTCTCCTTTCATGCCATCTGTGAATGTAATTGTGAGGTCTTGAGCTGCCTGTGGGTGGGTGGCTGAGATGCACTGTTGGCATCTGGAGAGGGCACAGTGGGCTTTGACCGTGAGCTCACCTCCTGGTTTTATTCAGCTGTATAGCCACAGTTCATTTCTATTTCACTGGTCTTGTCCCCAGCTTGGAGAAAGCAAGCTGATTCTGATGGAATTAGGACTGGGTGATGCTGTTGGCATTCCAGAGGTATTTCTCTGTGCAGTACATATCTAGAATAAAGCTTTTCTAAGCTGGGAAAAGTTTTAGAATGACTTCTTAAAATTTTATTAATGTAACAAATCTCTTAAATGTGACAGCCTTACATTCAATACCTCAGTAGTTCAATTAAAAGTAATGCAGTTAAAAATAAGCTCAATTACAAAATTATTCATGTTATGTAACATCTTTAGAAAAGTTTAACTTTTAGAGTAAAGTTGGTAACAGTTATCTGAAGTGTGTGTTCTTGGAAAATGTGTCTGCCATCATTCAGTGATATTTTTATTACATGTGAAATGTGGGTAAGTAGAAGATAGCCTTTTGTGCTTTTGTAATGGAGGATAGGATCACTGTGATCTAAAGTGGGTGGTTTTTTTCATGTGTACAGAGGCCTGTCAAGAATGTTATTTTAAATTAGAATGTCAGCTTTAACCTGGACAAGGTGTTTGGTCAGAGAGAGCTCAGCAAGGAGTACATTTACCAAATACCACTGAGGGATGGGAATGTGTCTGCAAGAAAGCTGATAGCAAGTCATGCCAAGTGACTGCAAGTTGAACAAGAATCTTTAAAAAAAAAAAAAAAAAAAAAGTACTGTTGTGAATTACCGTGATCAATTCTGATAGGATTATAGCCAGGTCAAAATATTTCTCATACCATCCATCAGCACATAACAAACCCTAGTATTTAGTCTTTTTACAGAGAAAGTTGGATTTGGGATTTGCAGCTGTCAAACGTGCATTACTATTGTCATGGTTTTATAAACAATACATATTCCTTTCTATAGAAAGGGTGAATGGAAGACTTAATGCATCATAAATAAGAACTGTAGTTTTAAAATTAAGGAGAAGAGATGAGCTGAGGCATAGTGTGGTAAAAGACAGAGAAAAGAACTTTGTTTCATACATTTATAGTCTCTTGAACTTGTATAAATCAGAAAGAAAGCAGTTGGGGAATTATCACTTCGCATGAATTAAAAATATTTATGGTCTTTGTATTCACTGATTGTGAATTTTGTGTCAGGGAGAATAAGCACTGTATTCTAAATTGTGGATATTCACAGAGATCGGATTAAAGTAACTACTTGAATTTTTTTTTTTTTAATTGAATATATAAAATATTTTAATAGAATCATTGAATGGTTTGGGTTGGAATGGACCTTAAAGATCATCTAGTTCCAACCCCCTGCTATGAGCAGGAACACCTTCCACTAGACCAGGCTGCTCAAAGCCCCTTCCAACCTGCCCTTGAGCACTTACAGGGATGGGTCATCCACAACCTCTCAGCATACTCACAGTGAAGAACTTCTTTATATTTAATGTAAATCTACTGTCTTCAGGTTGAAACTATTACCCCTTGTCCTTTCATAGAATTATAGAATGGTTTGAGTTGGAAGTGACCTTTAAAGGTTGTCTAGTCCAAACCCTCTAGAGTGAGCAGGGACATCTTCAATGACAACAGGTTGCTCAGAGCCCTGTCCAACTTGATCTTGACTGTTTAGAGGGATGGATCATCTGCTACCTCTCTGGGCAACCTATGCCAGTGTTTCACCACCCTCATTGTAAAAAATTTCTTCCTTACATCTAGTCTAAACCTCTTTTATTTAAAACCGTTACCCCTTGTCCTATTGCAACAGGCCCTGATAAAATGTTTGTACCCATCTTTCTTATAGGCTCCCTTTAAGTATTGAAAGGCCACAATAAGGTCTTCCCTGAGCCTTCTCTTCTTCAGGTCGAACAACTCCATCTCTCTCAGACTTTCTTTATAGGTGAGGTGTTCCATCGCTGTGATTATCTTTGTGTTCCTCCTCTGGACCTGCTCCAACAGGTTGATGTCTTTCTTGTGATGCTAACCCCCAGATCTGGATATGGTACTCCAGGTGAGGTCTCACCAGAGTGGATTAGAGGGGGAGAATCATTTTCCTTGACATGCTGGTCAAGCTTTTGACCATATAACATTAAATTCAAAGAAAGAAAGAGCAGTTATGGAACTGATAAGAAAACCAAGTATCTCACGCATATTTCAACAGCAATTTTTAGAACTTATGAATCATCCTTATACTTGGTCTGATGTTTAGGTTCTATGTATTTACCTATAAAATAGATATTCTTCTCAGCTTTTCCAGTTAACAAATAAAGAAAGGCTCAACAATGAACTTTTCTTTATCTTGATTGGTTTAGTTTTACTTTTTAAAAGTCCAGGTGGAGATGCATAATTGAAAAATGCAGTTCAGCAGTTGCAAAGGTAGGAGTAAAGTCAAACCTATCAGTTTATGAAAAAAGGACTATAACAGTAATTTCCTTGACGTGACCTGACCACTGAAGGAAGTATTGTCAATAGTCATAAAATGAAGTCCATGCTCAATTTTCCACAAGGAGAGATGTCACATAAGAAAGCTGAAAATGTCATGAACATTATCAGGAATTGAGAGGAAATACTCTTTGACAGGTTATATTCTTATCTAATATTCATTTTCTCATAAAACTTCATCCACTCCAATTCTAACTCATCTACTTCTTTTGCTTCTAGGCACATAATACACTTTATTGATTGAGGCATTAAAGTCATCTTTGGAAATCTACTTCCAGATTGCTGTTCATGCAATTGTAATTATGACTGCTGTGATCCATTAATAGCCTTTTGTAAGCAGGCTCATATTGCTTTGGAAATGAAGAAAAATATTTCTGGTTGATGGATAACTCTTCAAGAAAATTTAACAAGAACATTATCTCTAAACCCAGCCTTTCCAGTATTTAGGCTTGTGTTCATAAAGGATTAGAAGAAAGAGATGAGTCCAGTGGGACCCATGATTTTTGGTACCATTTTGATTCTGTGGCTTCGATGTAATATGAAGAGGTACACATTGCTCTTTCTTTCAGGGAGTCTATAAGACAGCTTTATGTGGTTATGTCTTACCAGGCAATCACCCAGGAAGGAATGAGGTAGGCAGGTTGGTTGGTTGTTTTTATGTTCTTGGCCTTCATTGTGTTTTTTAAACAAAAAAAAAGGATTTTGTATTTGGAAGGCTTTGATGTTATTTTTTTATTTGGTGGTTTGTTGTTTTTTCTTTTCATTGACTAGGCTGTCTATCACTATTTTTGGGTTTAAGTGCTCTACAAATGAACTTTACTGTTGTCTTGGTTTCTCAATACATTGCTGTTCCTGTATTTGAGTTTTCTCTTTGTGAATGGTGGGTGTACCATTACAGAAGCAGAGCAGACCATTTTTAATTGTTCAGAAACTGTGTATTGTTCAAAGACAGCCCCAGTTAACGACGTGTTTAACTCTTCTCAGAAGCGCTACTAACAAGTTTTAGGACTGTATAGGCAGTTTTGGTGATGAAATTTCAGTTTAGGAGTTGTTCATAAAGCTTGTGTTCTACACATCTGTTGAACTGGCTGTTCTTGACTGATCAAAATGGTATATGTGAAGAGAAACAGTCTCTCTTGCCCAACTGTCTGGTTGTTTTGAATCCTCAAAACCTGTGTGATATTTAGAACAAATTCAGCATCATTCTCAGACTGGAATGCTCTTATAAATAAAACTTTCAATATATTTGCAATACTTACAAATAGAATTTACAAATATTTGCAATATTTGTTAAATATGTTTTGTTATATTTATTTATTTAATTTTTACTTTCTTTTCATGGTTTTGAAAATTTATGAACGGTAATGGCACATTGAATGTCAGAGGTATGAGTGAAGAATGGCAGAGTTTTATGAAACAGGATTTGTGAAAGCCCTTTCACTGAGAAAAGATCAGTCACAGGAGCTGAATTTAAGCACGTATTTCTCTTTATAGGTTCTTTCTATAATCAAGCCATTTTAGATGGATTCAGAAAATGTGTGTCTTCTGTGCCTCTTAACTTTTAGGAACATCCAACATCCAGTGCTTTGTGTTGTGCAGAAAACATAGCTTTTTAAAGTTTATCTTGCAAACTTAACATGTTTTTCTGAATTGCTAATGTATCATTTACATGTTAAAGTGCACCTTGCCCTTGCACAAGGCTATTATTCAGTAAATGAGTTAGAGCATGGACTGCCTCTTACAAAACCAGATTTGTATGTCACAGACCTCATGTCCTATAATGTAGTTACGTGTTTTTATAGCCTTCTACCATTTCTTCTGATTCTGCTATAAAGAGCTTAAAAATTAAAATTATATCAGTCAGTAGAGTGCTTCTTTCCATCTCTGTGTACTAACCTGCCAAATTCAGACAATCCTTATGTAATTACTGTTGTCTTTCAAAGAGTTTATTGGTCTTCCATCAGGTACACAATGTAGCTCGGGTGAAATAAGCAAGACCTGTGCTTTGTTCAATCCAGACCAGCATAAGTTGAGAACAATCAATTGGATCCCTATGAGAAACGTACGTAGGAACATGGCAGGTTTATATATTCTTTTCAACAGCATCTTGTTATTATTAATTGGCTAGAGTCTTTGCCAGAAAGATGTGGTGACAGATGAACACAGATTTTTCACTGGCATCTACTGCCATTCCCTCTGGGGATTGCCCTCACTTTATGACCGCTTGGAAAGCTTAGCACCATAGGCTTTATTACAACCAAAAGCATTACTTGCCAAGAGACAGAATGCTGCTGGAAATTAATGATACACAAAAGAAAGTAGTACAAATGACTCAAGATTTCTGATGCAACTGGCCCTTCTTAACATGTCTTTCCTATGGGTGCTTTAGCAAGTGTGGCCGTGGAGGCTGCTGCTGCTTCTTCATTGCAGTGTTGTTCATCCAGGCTCTTCTAGAGAGGACATACCACATCATGTCCTTCCAGCCTGTGCAAGAGCCCCTTCCCCGGCAAGGGGTGGGAGCTTTCCAGACCTTATTCCAGCTGGGCTTCAATGCCAGACCCTGGACATAGGAGATGCTGGGGCCTGAGATGTGCCTGAAGATGTTGGTTGTTTAGTATCTAATTAAAATTATCATAAAAGTAAAAGCTACTGATCAATAAAACTATCTGTGGGCCAAAAGTATTTTGAAAGCCTGTAAAAGGCCCCATATCTGGGTCACAGGCTGAGTAAAGACAGGAGCGTATTTAACGTGCTGCGTGCAGGTTCCCCAGAGACTATCACTGGGGCCGGCCTGGTGCTGAAGTACCAAGAGAGTACCAATGGCAAACCAGTCCTGTGGAACAGGATGCTAAAAGATGAAGTTAAATTAAACCTCGTTGCTGTGCTGAAAATTGTTACTGTCTGCACCGTGGAGGCAGACACATTCAGATGTATCCTGAGCCTTTTTTCCCCATCTGTGAAGTCTCCTGGGTTTTTTTTTTTTTCTTGTTTCACAGATGATGTCTCAGATTGATTGCACTGTTCTGCATTATAGAGAATATACTATTAAATGAGATAAAATGAGACTTGAGTTATTTGAAATGTAGCAGTTGACATTCAGGTAGCACATTAAGATGAAAAAAAAAAAAGATAATTCTCTACTTTTAAATCTGCCTACACTTTAAAATATATCTGCATGGCTAGTGCTTGACTTCATTCTTCAGACAGTAAAGAGCATCTGGGACTTGACTTGGTGCTTTGTTTCATGAGCTTTGCCCTGATGTTTGTACTACATGTAAGTGCTGTCTTACCAGTTACCTTTTACTGCATACACATGAGCAAAAGGCTCAAAAATCAATGCAGACAGGTTTAATAAGAATGCTTTTGATTTTGAAAATCAGAGTAATAGCTAGTTCTTGAGAAAGAAAACAATTTTGAATGCAGTACTTAAGTGAAAATAAGTTATAAATCATCTTGGTGTTCTATTTTTGGCTAGTAAATGCTGTGCATACATAATAAATTGAATAAGATAAGAGTTACTGCATAGTTTCCAAATCAGTAAGTGCCATTTAAGAAGACAGATCCAATCTTCCAATTTTTAAAAAGAAATAGATATTGCCTCAAAGGAAGAAGTGTTGACATGATGTTATTTATCATGACAGAAGCTGAGATCTTGAATCTCTTTGGTTTTTTTTGTATGAACCTACATTCATTCTAGTGCAAGTCTTTATTCCACTTACTTATAGAGATAATGAGTCAAAAGCCAGAATATACACTCCACAGAAATTCTAATATTCTTGCACTTTTTTTCCCTTTGAATATCTTTTGAGCACTTTCTGAAGTCACTTTTCAATGTAATGATTAAAATATTTCTAACAGAATTTGCTTCTGGATGCTTGAAATGTTTCATCTTGGTTGGACTTCTTTTCACTCTGTTTTATTATTGATGCATTTTTCCTTCTATTTTCATTTTTATGTTTTGAATTTCTTACTATTTATACATTACAGTAACATTAATTGATGATTTGTATTACAGATGGTGTTTCAGTAATTGAAACTATAATTGTTTTTTGGCTTGATCAGAGGGAAACTGGTATCAACAATTTGTATTCTATTTAACAGAACACATTTTTTTTCAATGTGTCAAGTCATAACAAAATTAAAAATCCAGGATATTCCAGTCCAGATAAGGTTACATTTATTTTCTAAATAAAAATTTTGATAAGTCTTAACTTTGGGACAAAGTTTTTTACCTAAAAAATTGGCGATTTTTGATAAACATTCTACTGATAATGTTTTGTCTGCCTCAGGTTTTGCTTCTTTGTTGTTTCTGGCAGGGTAAGTATTCTTTCTCACTGCTATTTTCATGACAATTTTACATTTTCACTTTTTCAAATTTCTCTTCAGAATGCATGTGATTCTAATAGTATTAAAAGTCCAGTTATAATAACAAAGTAAATCAAAGTGGATACTAAAACAAACAGAGAAAAGTCATAAACATAACAATAAAAATGCAGTCAATCCCAGTAAGAATTCAGTCAACTGGGATGGTGACAGGCAACACTGATTGCAGCTTGCTGGGAAAACTGAAGGGGTGTATATTTTACACACAAAAATTAGGCTTTTTATTCCAATAGCCTGGAAAATGAGTCAGTGTATATGTGCTACATACAGCGTGTTTTATTTTTGTAGAGAGAATCTAAATAATGAATTGTTAAGAGAGAAATAAAAACACTAGTCTTAAAAATTAATTAAATTAGGAAAAAATTAAACTGTGTGGAAAAAGTTCCATTTATTAACCTGGACTCATAAAACTTGCATAAGCAGCACCCTGA
Source organism: Megaceryle torquata (assembly GCA_024611175.1). NCBI lineage: Eukaryota > Metazoa > Chordata > Aves > Coraciiformes > Cerylidae > Megaceryle > Megaceryle torquata. The sequence goes on along the minus strand of JANIJG010008047.1, from coordinate 10,553 downwards.
GTTTGGCACCATGGTTCTGCAGCACACCTGTGACAATCACCAATAAGTCAACAGCAACCAAAAAGAGCTTTTTATTCACTTAGGTAAGCTTTTCTCTTCACTCAGGCCTAAGGAAGACAAGTGGTATTTCAGACTGTCATGTAGACTATTAAAGTAGCACTATTATGACTTTCTTCAAGACATTTTCATGACTTCAGGTGGATATCTTGCATCTCTGAGCATTATGGGCATATGAGCATATCTGGATGCAGTTATACCACGAGTGTGTGCATATATATATATATATATGTTATATCACTTTCATAGGGGAGAATAAGATATTCTGGCCTAAAGCACATTTGCAAATGTAAACCTATGCCCCCCTGGAGTCTGCAGCTCTAACTGTTTCTAGATCTGTGCAGATAACACTGCATAAACCCAATATGTATACAGGCCCTTTGTTCTTGGAGTCCTGATCCTAGTTCAGACATGTTGTTGGTCAAAATGCACATCTAAACATTATGAGGGACGAGCAGGCATAGGATGATGTTACCCTCTTCCTGTTGAAGGAAGGTAATTGGGGGGAAAAAAAAAGGCAGTAACAAGTAATGCACCTTTGTGAAGATTTGTTTTGCTGATACAAAAGGGCTGTGCAGTGTTGCTCTTACAGAAATTATAAACATGAGACCTAGAAAGCAACTGAAGTGGAAAAAGATGCAACATACAAATGAGAAAAATGATGCGTTATTGCTTTCTGTTGCCTTTGCTTGGCATAGGGACCTCAAGCAGGTGAGTTAGGATGGAGACACCCAATTCACTAGAAAATTGCCTGAGAAGCTGGCAAATGTGTCAGGGAGGCAGAGCCCATCTACAGGTATCTTGGGGCAAATGAAATTACAAGGGAAAGAACAAAACCAGAGATGATGATGTGTCACTGTGTAAATCCCTGTTGAAGGCATATCTTGAACATCATGGGCATTTCTGGTCTTGAAACTTTTCTTCTTGAAACTTTCATAATGTGCATTTCAGGCCTTCATTTTTTTGAAAAAGGGAAGGAAGAGAGGAAGAGTGATGAAGGATAACTGGAGGTATACAACAGCTTCTTGGTAAAGATCAACAGTGTAAACCAGGTCTCCTAAGCTTGGGAATAGAAAAAACAAAGAGGGAATGTGATCGAGCTCTGTAGTATCATGAGTAGAAAGGTAAAGGGAAGTGGTCGTTCAATGTTACACTTTGGGGATGACATTTTTCAAAAATAGAAGTGTTACTGTATTACAGGCTGCATATTTAAGCTCTGTGGTTTCATTCTATGGAAAAGTATACATGCTAAAAATGTATGTCAATTTGGAAGCTAGCTGGATAAATTTTTTTATAGAAAGTGGGGGGAAAAGAAATCGCATTTAGGGAACAGTTTCTAAAACTACTACAGATTTTGCAAATCCTGTTTTCTCCCCAATATTTGGGAGAGAGATAAGGGGAAGACCATGCCAAGCTTTAGAAAACTGAACACGTGTAACTTGTCAAGATGCACAGTGTTAGTCTTTCTCTCCAGCCAGTCCAGTTCCTGGGAAGTTCTGTAAGTAGATGCTTTTCCTGTTTGCATTTTTAAAGGTTTGCAGTTGTGACTGTTTTTTGCACCTGAAGTGTCTAAAGTGTTTCAGCCTTTTCAGAGCTATACTTGATGCATAATCTAGGCTCAGATAAGGTTTCATGAATCACTTTTTACCAATGTCAAGGGACTTGATGCTGTGATATGTGAGGTGATATTGAAACTTCTGAAAAATTATTTAATCTGATGTAGAAATCCTAATGCTGTTGTAACATTTTTCTCCAAGGTGTAGAAAAAGATAGCCATGATTTTCTGGATGTATTTCTTATCTAAGTAGGGCGTGGGGGGTGGGGAAGGGAACTGTCTTTAGACTGCTTTGAGGCATGTGTACAGAGGGCAGCAGGTGTATCTTTCTCTCATGCGCATTCATTTCCACATAGGATTCAGAGCAAGCAAAAAAGTCCATCGTGGCATCAAGAATAGCTGTCTCTCTGAGGAGTCTCAGATGCAGCTGGGTTTGCACAAGAAGCTTTTTATGTTCCTTGCCCTTTCTGAGCTTCCCTTTACCCAGGCTGGCTTCAAATTGTGAAAAAGCTGAAACTGTCTGCAAAGCATCATTGACTTTTAATGGGAAATATGGCAATTTGCACAAGGTGAGGAAAAGGTGCTTAGCTTTTTAAGGTGGACAGATTAGCTCACTTTATCCTTCCCTAGGTGTAAAACTTGTAAGGAGGGAAATATGTAATTTACCCATTTATATACTGCACCTTAAAGCCTCATTTTCCACACTGCCCATGGTTCCAAAGTGCTTCCTTATGTCCTTGCTTATCTGTGCCTTGATGACTGCAGGCTTTCCAGAGCTGCTTTACTTCTTGTGGCCCTACATGATGTTGCAGCTGAGATTTTCCTCAGTTCTTGCTCTATGCTTCTTTGCTCTTGCTCTGCCTTGAAAAGAGCCTTTTAAAAAAAGGGTCTACCTCAATCTTCTCCTAAGGCCTCTATGTAGGGCTGAAAGAGAATAAAATACCCACATAAAAGAGAGAAATAGCTGGAGTAATTTGTCTCCAACATTAGCACTGACATGCTGATAATACCAAACCAAAAAGACTTGCTGCACCTGCCAGCAACAGTTTGTTAGCCCAGAGGAGGTCTACAAAGTGAGTCAGGGTACTTGAGGCTAATTAAGCACTGTTAGCTAATGGATTGTTTATACAGCTTTGTAACTTTGCATTGCATTATTATTGCTTATTCATGTTCATATTATCTCTGGCTAGAAGCAGATATATCAGGAAGGAACCTATAAGTATATGTCTGTACCCCAAAGAAGTACAGGGTGGAACAGAACTGAGGCTGACCCAAACTTGACTAGACACTACAGGGGAGTGTCTCCCCAGGCAGTGAGGTGTCTCATGCCTGGCACAGTATAATTTGGATATGGTGCCTTGCTAACCTCACTTCTGGCACTAGAGCCATCTCCACCAGCACCAGAGCCACAGCACCATGCTCAATTGAATGGCACAGACATGCTGGGTGAGGTCCACTGGGTGCAGTGGTGCAGTGCAGAGGTATGTGACACACAAAACCTAGCCAGGGCTAAGCCATGACCAAAGCAGATGCCTTGGCAGAGTGACTTCTGAGTAGAGGAGGATGTGGTCATTCATCTCAGTAGCATCTGACAAGCCAACATAACAGATATCATTGTCTCATAAAATTTTGCATGCAGGCACGCTCAAGTCTTTTCTACTATTAGAAATTTCTCCTCCCTTTTTCTTCTTTATGTCTGATTTTATTGCTTCTTGACTTGGAAATGCTTTAATACTTTACTTTTAAAGTTCTTATGTGAAGGAATTATCTGGAGCATTATAAATTTTTAGTGTCATAAGCATACTGCCACTTTATAAGAGGCAAAATATGCTCAGTGTAAAAGAAGTGCTGCTTTGGAAAAATTGATAATAAAAAGACATAGCTGGGAGCAATGAAAGTTAGCCAGAAGCAGGATAGAAGCTACTCTTCCCTGCTGGCAAACTGCACAGCTGAGATGCATTGGCAGAAAGGGAGTGAAGGCATTTCTCTTACGTGAACCTGCAAGCTCAAACATAGGCATCAGAGAACAAAAGGGCAGCAAGAGGAGCAGCTCCTTATGGAAACAAGAAGCTTGTATGGAAAAAATGATAGAAATGTAGGTAAGGAAGAGGAAGGCATGTGAAGATTTGAACATACAGAGAAGTATTTTTGCTGCATGCAGGAAAGGAAAAAAGCTGTCTGATGCATATTAAACTTGGCTTAAATCTCATCCAGCTTCAAAACACTAAACTTGTACTTCCTACTCTTAAATACTTTGGTTTGCATTCAGCCAAGTGCAGGCAATTTGAGCCCTGACCAAAAGTCATTCCTCCAAAGTGAACAGCTAGCTATGGCTGTGGCGGCTGGACAGTATTTAAGTCTTTCACCTGCATTTGTACTGCAGCACTGGGTTGAAGTGATGCTCTTGATCCATTATATTAAGCCAGAGGGAGAGGTAGGAGAAACTCTTGCATTTTGTAGTATCTATACTGCCTGTCAGAGCATGCCAGTGTGCTCATACCCAGCTGCTGAGGCTGCCAAGATCACTTAAAAATGACTATGCAGCAGGGACAGGTACAATCAGAGACCCTGTAGCCAGGCATGTAACAGCACTGGGATTTTGGTGTCAGCAACTATATGGCCAAACCTGAAGGCAGGAGAAAAACTCCACCAGACATGGTTAATTGAAGACAAGAGTCTGTGGTTTACTGCTGGGGAACTTGTCTTTCTTTTAGATGTCTTGTGTGGGTATTGTCACGCTGAAAAAAGGAATTGATGTCAACTTTCATGTGTACTCTTCAGAGATCTCTGCACTACTTTCTCTCATCTCTAATCCATACACCCCAGGATTCATCATCAGCATGTGTTACTTGCAGAAAGAATAGAGGGAATTTACTTTAGAATCTGCTTAGTGCAAATAGTTCACCAGATTTTCACCTCCTATAAGCTACATGTTCTATTCCCAGTAGCTTTTCTACTTCTGATTCCTCCCTTTTTCCTTTTTTTTAATAAGAACTTTCACCCACATAAAAACAAGGTAGGTAACACCACAGTTTACTGTAATATTACTCTCTTCCATTTTTGCTGACTTACAGTTTAACAAAAGAAATCTACATAGAAAAGCAAGATGTGCTCTCTCTCTGGAGAAGTCTGAAATGGTAATTTAAAAAGGACACTGGCATCTTTGTCTCGTACCTGGTTCTCGTGAAAATAACGGAAATTCACTCTTCCAGTCAAGAGAGTATCTTATGTGAAGAAAATAACTACAGTGACAAGGAGAGTGGCATGAAGAACGCCCAAATATATTGAATATATTGTTGACACACCTTTGGTGTAAACTCTGGTAATTTTGGAGCACTTCTAAGTTTTAAATATCTCCGAAGAATAATCTGTAAAATTTCCAATAATGCTGTTGCATTCTTCCTCATGGAGGTTGGTGTTATAATTTTATAGCATGTATCTTCAGTGAAAGAAACAAAAGGTTGCATATAACTGGAATCAAGTTGTTGATTGAACATAATTTTGGATGTGATCAAATTTTACGGTTCTTAAGAATATCGATCTGGCTGCAGTATCATTTAGTTTGATGTTGGAAAAAAATTGCTGCACAAGTAGTTTAGGAAGCTGTCACAGCTCCACAAGAGTTTTCAGAATGAGAAGAAATTTACTTGAACCTCAGAGAAATGCAGTAGTCAGTTTAAGTGTGAAACCAATTCCTGAAATAGTTCACTCATGACCAAATGAAAGCACAGGTTTACTGAGATCGATCTAGGAAGTCTGTGTCCATGCCAGCTTCATGTTTAGCACTGGTAGAATTATAACTTACCTCACTGTAAGCTTCAGTAGGATGACTGTTTTAAATGATAAAACAATTAATGATGATGCTAATAGGAAACAGTTGTGGTTAATTTTTTAATACCTTAGGTATAATTGCGTAGTATTTTGAGCATCACAAGGTTCTAGTGACTGCACAAGAAGTAAAGGGCTCATACAGCTGGAGGTAAGCTTCTCTTTGAAGCCCTTTATGGCTAACCTGTATGGCTAACATAGTCAAAGAAATGTTGTCCAGGCATGCTCATTGTCATTCTGCTCACATGGATTACTACTCTGACTTTCTCAAGATTAATCAACTGAATATGGTGACTGGGATTTGCTGTCTGTGCTAAAGAAGATGTGATTTCAACAGCTGGCAGTTACATCAGCCCTGTGTTTGAGAGGTGCATGAACAGTTGCTGCAGGGGAGTCTTCGTCCCTTCAGACTTCAGATCAGCTCCAGTGAAGTGCAGCGAAGTCAGGAAGCAAGTGTGCAGCTTCGATTCTGAATGTGCAAAGCTCTCTTAAAGGAGAGCAATTTTCACAGCCTTTCCTCATGTGTGCAACCCTGCTGTTTTCACAGTTTGCCTACAGAAACAGTAGCTTGGTAGTATATTATGAATCAAAGTGTATAAAGGTTCCAGCGATTCAAAACCTCTTCTGTGACCTCAAGGTTCACATACATTGACTTTGCTTTCATCTTTGGAAGAGTAAAGCCTGTTTTTCATCACAGTTTCTATTTAAAAATTTGCTGTGTAACAAATTTGAGAACATATGGTGTGAAAGACTATTCCAATGTTGTGGGTAATGTTTTACAGGACTGATTAAAGTGGAATTGTTTTTCAAGCTTAAGGTCGTGTTGTTGTTGCTTGTAGCCTTATCATTTTCCTCAAAATGGACCATATTTTTTTTTCATAAAAGCTAGTTACCACTTGAAGTGTAGCATGTTTTCCAGATGATGAGACTACTTAACACCTGTGAATACACAGAAGAAAAAAAACTATTATTACCAAGTTCTAGTCCATCAATCAGAAAACTGTCATTTAATAAACTCTGTGGTAGTTACCTCGTTAATACCATCCTATGTGAGCTATGTGGGGTTTTTTTGAAAGAATGGAAGAAAATTCCTCCTGCAGGCCAGTAATGCAGTAAAACATGACTGTGTATTAATTTAAATATCTGTTACTGGGGCTGACTCTGATGTCTGCAGCAAAGCAGCAAAGATGGTCACATTTTTCATTTTCATAGAAAATTAATGTTTTTATAGTCTGGGAATTTTTATCCTTACGAAGGCTGTTACAGTTCCATTTTAAACCATAGTAATTTTTATATTTTAGTTATTCCATGCTGGTCTCTTGTATCTAACAGTACTAATTCTTATTCCTGTCAGGTATAAGTTTATCTATTCATGGGGATGAAAAGCGTGCGCAAATCTGTCAGAGGAGAACTGCAGCAAGCTACCCAGTGTCACAGCATCCGCCTGTGGTTGGGCATCCTTCACTTCCCCAAGTTAGAAGGTCAATAAAAATGGAAGCCTCGTCTTCTGGATCTTGTATTTCAGCAGTCACTGGTGGAAAACCAAAAGCCCACCAGCCAGGTAACAGATTTGCCTTGACACCTTTTTGAGTTCTATTTCTTGTGGTTGTGAAACTGGTATTAACAGCATCAGATCATGCTTGCATGGAGATCAGTCTATTGATTGTCAGAGCTATTAATTGATGTTTTGTCTACGTTTGTTATGTTTTTGTGAGTTATAGATTATAGTGAGTAACAACAGTTGAGACAGCTGAGAGTGGGAAATAAACATCTAAATTTAATAATTTTTAAAATATAAATAAATAAATAAAACAACCAAAAAAAAACCCCACAGGTAGTGGTATCCAAGATGTTAATGCAGAAAGAGCTTTGGGATATTGTTTTTTAATACTGGTCCACTTATATATGTTTAATTTTGATAAGCCCTGGGCAATGCTCTATAGGCTACAGACATCCCCTGTGGAACTCAGTAATTGACACTAATGTTGGTTTTGAGCAAAGGCACAATCCAGGGCATAGATCAAAGTCTTGCTGCTACAATGCAAACATAACCTCTAGATCTGAAGGAGATTTTACAACATACATAACTGGTTAACAAAATGAAACTTTTTAAAAGAAAGCCAAAATCTTCTGGGAACTATCAAATTCTAATTGACATCATGAATTCATTCCTTGTTATGTTAATTGCCAGAGCTATTTTAGAAGTATCTTTTCATATAACAGGGGATTACATTTGTCCTGGACATGTTCAGTCATTCTGCATCATGAAAATTAAACTCCAAATTTCTTTCCTGACTGGAGCAAATTAAGGCTGTCCATGAAGTCAGTTTTGTAGCTTCTATTTTGAAGGGTCTCAATAATCTTTCAGCACTCCTCCTTGGGAAAGGACATGATGCACCCTATGTGCAGCTACTTGGGTGTTGCAGGGCAGAGTTTCTTTGTATGAGACAGACAATTCTGCCTACAAACCCTTAGTGTGCTTCTATTAGCTTGCAGATCTAGTAAATGGCTTAATTTTTGTAGAAGTTGGAAATCTAGTTTATTTACTGTGGGTTGCTCTAGAGGTCTACTGCCATGAGTTTCATGCACCCATACTATTTAGTCACCATAACCTTTGTCAAAATATATTAAGTGACTCATAACCATATGTTTTGTTTACTTTGCTTCCTCTGTTCACTTGTTTGTCCTTCTGTTTTTTCAGTTTCTATCTTTTTTTCTCTGAAGTACAGAAATTACTACTACAGAAATTTTGTGGTTGCTAAAGATATATAATCACAATGGTAGCATGTTAAAAGATTGACAAAAACCCTTGCATCATCATTTATGAAAAAAAGTATTTTGAACATATGCAGTAACTATTTTCCTTTTAAGCTGCTGCACATTGTACATCTATGTGATAATAAATATGGCCTCTGCTTTAATACTAAATAATGAATGTATAAGCAAGATATGCTCACTTCTGAGAAAAAGATCCCTCTTTAGGTAGACTCCAGAAGTTTCTTAAAATGGAGCTCATTAGTGAGCATCATTTAAATTATTATTCTCTGAGGAATTTAGAATCGTAGAATATCGGGTTGGAAGGGGCCTTAAAGATCATCTGATCCAATCTTTCTTGGCAAAAGCACAGTCTACACAAGATGTCCCAGCACCCTGTCCAGTTGAATCTTAGAAGTGTCCAAGGTTTGGGAAATCTGCAACTTCCCTGGGGAGATTATTCCAACAGCTGATTGTTCTCATTGTGAAAAATTTTCCTCTTGTGTCCAATCAGAACCTCCCCAGCAGTAACTTTAAACCTAAGATCATATGTTATCCATTCTTAATCAGCCACAGATTAACAGCTGTTGCTTCATAAATAATTAGCCTAATAAACTAGCTGTCTAGTGGCAGTGCCTTATTTAAAGCTGTACAATATAGATAGTTCGGTATTTTAGAGACAAAATGTTTTCATATATGTTAATTACACAGGTAACAGACCTTACACCACCATTTTCCAAGCTATCCTTCTGCTACTGCATACAGTAAATTCTTTAGTGTTTTGTTCAGTCTAATTTTAAACAGCTCATACAATTTGGATTCTTCCTTTTATCGCAGTGCTGTTACCACAATCAAGTAGGTCTCACTGTTGGAGTAGTATACATTATATTCACTCTGAAATTTCCTTTGTCCAGTCAACAAATACTTCAAACACGAAGACAGTCTGGCATAATAGATTGTACAGAAAGGAACCCTGTGGGCTTAAAATGGCATTTCTAATTCTTATCCATCAGAGAGGCTAGAACCATGGAAAGAAAAGATCCTTGATAAAATAACAGAGTTACAATTTATTTTTTTCCCTTCTAACAGCACACCACTTCTGTTCTCTGCACGCTGCTTCATTTTCCTTGGCCACTTTTCTTCTTTCCAGATTTATACCTTTTACTATTTATCCTGAATTCTTTTTGATTGACAGATGTTTCCTTTGGCTAATAAGGAAGAACTGTAGATACGTTTCAGTATTAGAGCACACCTTTCCAGCTTGCTTCCCTGATAGTTTTATTTCTAGCTGGTAAAGACCTTGAGGCTGATGACTTCTACTGTTACTCTGGGTGTTAGAGCAGCTAGTGAGCAGTGAGTTGTCTGTAATGTACCTTTTAATAAATAAAAATTTTTAAAAATATAAAATCTTGAGCAAGCTTGCAAAGAAGCACACAAGCAGAATTGCAACTTCTGAGCTCTCGTTTTAAGCAGATCAAAAGACAAAACACAAAGGAAAATGGAAAAATGAGGGGAAGAAAATGGCTGCTAATGGTGAAGATTCCTGATAGCTCTGCAGGTATTACCTGTATGAGGAAAGTTCATCATAGAAAGGAGAAGAGCAAATAGAAGTAAAGCAATCAGATGGTAAATTTAGAAGCAGTGATATTAAGATAAATGTGCATTCCTTCCAGAAGCATGGAGGGATGACAGTATGCTTAGTTTTGAGAAACCTCCAGTTATGTGAGCAGTTGTGGTATACTATGGCTAATGGGGTACTGGGTTACTGAAGTACAGGGTTCAAAGCATTGTCAAGATTAGACAAGTCTAGGGGAAAAAAGATGTGTTTGCCTTTCTTCTGATGGTGTTGCACCTTAGCTATGGAATAAGCAGGACTCCAGTTTCTGCCTGCCCCTTCCATTGATACTCTTTATTCCAAATCAGAACAATGTTATCTTCTTCCTGGTGCTACCAAAGTCCTTTTTTCTCAGACTCTGCAGAGCTTGTCTAACCTAGTTTCTCTTGGAGTCATTAAATTTGCTGGATGTGAAAAAAATGCCTTACTTAGTAAGTATAAGCAACTTTAAAGCAAATTCTTTCATTGTGTGAAACTGGAATTTTCTTCGGTCTTCTCCTACTTGTAAGGCTTGCTAACACTAGTTAGCAAGAACAGGGATTCAACGCTTTCCCAGCAAGATTTTCTTTCTCTTTGCTTCCTTTTCCTGAAATCTTAAGTGGAATGGAGACAGTTAAACTTGTACATTTCAGCAAAGATTATCTTAGTTTCAATGCCAGTAATAAAAGAAGTGGTAGCAGACCATCTCAGCATTGACTTACTAACCTTCAGTTTATATCAAGCTCTTATCAAGTGATAATAATT
>JANIJG010008045.1:0-35752 GCA_024611175.1 Megaceryle torquata | reverse complement strand
GGGAAGGGAAGGGAAGGGAAGGGAAGGGAAGGGAAGGGAAGGGAAGGGAAGGGAAGGGAAGGGAAGGGAAGGGCATTAAAAAATATTTTGAGGGAACTATTATTTATTAAGGGTATGGACAATACCATTGATTGTTACAAGTTTGATTGATTAAACAGAAAAACTGGCACAGCTTCTCCTTCCCTGCCCGCCATATGTTTCTTCTTAAACATCTGGTAAAATCTTTGTATTTCCTTGAGTAACCTAACAGGTGTTCAGCCAAATCCTCAATGCTTCAGTTTTCCCATTGGGAGCAGATGGGTGAAGAAGACAGAAGAATACTGCATTTCCAGCATCTCTTTCTCCCTCCTCTGGGGTGGCCTCACTAATAGCCTGAGGTTAAAAGTAGTAAAGGAGATTTCAGATTAATCATTAAAATGATCTTTTGATGTGCAGAAGACTCTATATCGAGGCGAGACAGTCAGCCCTTAGTCCATCAAAGCAATTTTCTCCTCTTCCCTTTCACAAGTGCAAAGGATACAAAAATGAAATAGACTTTTTATATCAGCCTTCATATTCCTGTCATTAAATTTGTTTTTAATTTTGCCTCCCCTCTGAAGGGGGTTATTTGTACATTGTGCTTGGGCCACGAGGGAAACACAAACCACAGTCCCCTCTCCTCCACTGCTGGAAGCCACCGACTGCCACAGGATACCAGCCCTCGCTTGAAGTCATACGTTGGGCAGAACGCCAAATATGTAATTCTAGCTGAAAGAGCAGAAACGCAGGTGCCTAACATTGAGAGGGCACTCTTTATTTTGAAAAACGCAACACCACTTTAGCTAATTAGGTCTTATCTGTTTAAAGCTACAGGATAGTTTGATAACAATTAGGAAGGACTCCCAACAGGCTGCTGGGATCAAAGGCCCTTTCTGCTACGACGTTTAACAAGGAAATTAACACTTTTGCCAAGTAATTTGCACATGCTGCCAAAGTTGTTTAAACTTGCTGTAATATTTTAGTTTTAAATATGTACCTGCAGAGATACTGCTTGAATTTGAGCGTTCAGTGTGCCAGCTATGGGCTCCCAACCACAACACCAGCTCCCATTTACTGCTGGAGGGGAGCTTCCGCAAATGGTCTAACAGAAGTGCTCGCTTCTATTCATTCAAAGAAAGAAAAAAGAAAAAAAGAAAGTAGTTTGGAGGCAAGAATTCCCTCACCACTTTTCTCTTCATGGAAACTAAATATTTCCAAAAGATTGCCTGTGGGATCCCAACCCTCAATGTCACAAAAACTAATGAGAGCTGTGATGCCGAGATGTCACGCGTGCTTGGAAAATTCCAACTGGACTCTTCTGATGGGTTTTTAATACTGGAGACTGGGGAGCAATCATGACTCCAGAGAGCTGTAATGATGAATGGCTGGGGGACAGTGAATATAATAAGGAAAAATACAAATTCAACAGCTGTATCTCATAAAGAAACAATAAAACCATGCATAGCAGTTTTTCTTTGTTAATTCAGTGCAATGCTTAAAGAGACCTTCTGATACCCAGTAAATTATACTCACATATCCGCTGCTGATTACCCTTTAATAAAATCAAGCTTCCAGCAGATCAGAATACTTGTCTTCTGGTTCCCTGGGACCCAGGGCAGGGCTAAGCACCAGCACTCACAGCTGGACTCTTGTGTTCCCTTAAGTACAGCGTGTTCATGCTAACAGAGAGTCACCCTACCGTACCCCGAGCCCTGTACGTGCCACAGCCACTGCGCTTTGTGCTACTAAACAAACCAAAGGATTGATCCTGTAAGGAGAGCCTTTCCCCAGGCTGCTGCCTTGGGGAGACATTCATTCAGCATTAGTCAGCTCAGGTTAAGCTTATCAGGGGATTTCCTCAATATACTTCTTCCCAGCCAGGAGGCTGTGCACCAACTCAAAGCTGAAATTCTATTTTCTTTTAGTAAATCAGAAGTAGATCCTAATTAAGGGAGACAACAGCACTGTGATTAAAGCCACACAGTGAAATTGAGAGGGTTGTGGACAGCCTGACATTGGTTTACTTCACTTTCCTTCAGCAAGCAGGGCAGTGATGGCCAACCTTCACTACAGTGGCCTCCAGCCTTCACCATCACCTCACCCACAGCTACAGCATCATCCAGCCACTGGACAGAGATCAGGCTGCCCAGACAGGGTGAATATTTCCACTACTCATTAGTCCTAATTAAACACTGGTTCCATTTCATTAAAATTTAACATGCAGATTCCCCACCCCTCATTCCCTCAGTGACACTAAGCCTGCACTGCAGCATGGGCAGCCCAGAGCCACCAGCCGGTGCTTAGAGCAAGCAGAGGAGGAATTCAAGTCCTGCAGCACATCAGTTCACAGACAGAAGATGGAAGTACCATCCTTGGGGCCAGACGCAAATGATAAACAGGTTTTAAACCTGGAACCACTACACACAGACACTCGTCATGCAAGCACACCACTTTCATGGACTAGATGCTACAGAAAAGCACTGTTTTTACTAACACTTCTCCTGTTCACTTCAGTAACTCAACCACATCATAGTTAGTGACCCACTGCAGCAGTGCGCAAAAATATGCGGTCAAACTGAGATGTTTCTGACTCAGTAAGACATTTACTGTACTGAGAAATCTGAACGCGATGGTTAGAGACTTAGAGAGGGTGGCCAGGTACGATCAGTACAGAACCACATCCTGCCCCTGCAGCAAACCTCACCACGATGCTGTGAGCTTGTCCTCTGCTGCTGGCACCCAACTTTCAAAGCAACTTTCAGATTTCCATGGCCCTTCAAAGAAAGCCTCAAGTTTTCAAACACTTCAGTTAAAGCACACTGAGTGTGCCAGGTTCTCAAGTTTTTAATAATACAAGCTTTGTGAATTTATTATCAGGACAGCAGGCAGCATGAGAAAAGGAATCAGAGCATTTGCAATCCTTTTGCTACTTCTGTCCAAATGATGATTACTTGCCAAGAGACTCCAAGGGCTCGCCTTTACCATGTTACAGTAGCTCCTTAAATCAAAGGCTAAAGGCTTAAATCAAAATCAGTGTGCTAGGTGCTGTAAAAAGGCTGGGGAGAAAAAATTTAAAAAGACCTTCTGGTAAGTTCTAAGCAGACAAGGCAAAGAATAAAAGCAGACACCAGTAACTGTCACATATTTCTTGTTTGACCTCAGGCAAACTGTTTACTTGTTGCATCAGTTTTGGATCTGTAAACTCTAACCAATAATACCAATTGCATTCAGGGCTCCCGAGATCCATGCCTTAGCCAAGACACTCCATTTCTAAAAACAAAGAAAAGTTGCAGTGGAGTAAGACGAATAGTTACTTATCTTTTTGGATATGAAAAATGTCCTGATCCAGTCACTTCAGGGTAACTCTAAGTGCAAACCAGTGGTTTATTAGAAGAATTTTCTCCCTAAAATTAAGTATGAAACTGGACACATTAATCCAAATTACAACTGTATTTCAGAATTGATATTTAGTATTGCAGATGAAGTGCATGTCCATTCCCCAGTCCCTAAATACAGCAGCATCTGTGACAAAACCAGTGTACATTAATCTGCCATTACACAGAAAAAGCTGCACTTCTACATTTGGCTCAATACACACATCCAGAGAAAGACACTCGAATCACCAGAAACTTCCCTCTTCAGATGCCTTGCTGGATTTGAGAGTGTAGAGCTCCTTCTGGCTCGTCCATAGACTAAGTAAAGGATAGCCAGAAAAATTATTCACTTTTGAGGACAAGTCCTTTTTAACCCAAGCCAGAGAAGGTTTGGAGCCCTACTGCAGATGGCTGGCAGTTAAAACCAAAACCAATCCCTCCTTCCTCATCAGTAACGAGAAGCCAACCCCAGAACACAGTAACTGGAATCAATTTTAGAAAATACCCCGGAGAGGTGGAAATTTGATGAGTTCCCAATTTGATTTTTTTCTCAAGAGCTCACATCCTACTTGCAGGGTGAGCAAGTCGGGTGCCCTTCACCCTTGCAGAAGGTGTCTAACCCCTTGCACAGAGACATAAGCCTACATTTAACTTAGTAAAATCATTCCACTTCAATTTTCTCTCGATATCTTTAGTTCTCAACAGTTCCTCTGACAACCAGGACCGTGTTACAGAAAACATATCCTTGTAGCCTTTCAAAATGAAGGATGCTGCACAAGCATTAATTACTGTCATGGGCAGCCAACACACAGATCCAGATAATGCTACCACGGGACACTCACAGATCACCCGCTGAAGTGGTCACAGGCCTCTTCGGTGCAAAGATTAGAGTCGGTTGTCACAGGAGGACAAAGGTTGTCCAAAGCCAGTTTGACTGACATTCTCCTCAAAAATTCTTGGCTTACTACAGATGTTGAAAATAGCTTGCATTAATATAACAGAACTGCTCGGTCAGGTCTACTGAGGGTACTAAAAAAAGTCACTGGGAACATCAACTGCGAATAAAAAAGATAAACTTCTAGGAAATAAATCAAAAACAAAAGGTTCATTTCCATTTCTAACAAAGTAATTTCAGTTCCATACTTAACAGGATAAGGAGTACTCAGGTACAATCAAGTCCCCCTGACTTGCCAAACCTACCAGCAAAGACTAAGGGAATCTGATTCAGTCAGTTTGAAAGCAGGACCTAATCAGACAATATTTTGAACCTCTCCTTCCACTATCTGGGAAAGAGGAAAGCTGCAACGCCACACAGGCTTTTGGAAGAACAAATAAAACGTGACGAGTACCTGTTTTCCTGGCTACCCAGAGCCTCCCACATCCCAAACAGCTCAAACTCTCCCCTTCACATTACCATATCACTTTAGATAAGTGCCGTGTTACTGCTCCAAGATAGACTGGGAAGTTTTGCAAGTATGAAAGTAGGGGCAGGCAACATAGCAACAAAATGAAAAGCTGCTGTCCTGAAGCCTTCCAGACCACTCAGCCTTTCCATTTGTGCATGTGTGCCAGAAAATAACTAAGACTTTAGACAGCCACGCTTGGTGCGATTGTTAATCACTATCACCAGCTGAACAGGTTCCACAGCAGAGGGATGACCAGCAAAGCAGATGGGGAGTTATGCTTGGACTGAGAAAGGTATGCAAGGAGGTACAAGGCAATATGAGTAACTGAAATACAAGTGCCCCATGAGAAGGAAGGTTTAACGAACGAAAATGCAAAGCCCAGCAAAAAAAAGTAAAAGCACATTTTGAGAAGGCAAGGCTACAGAAACATGCCGAAGGACTGCTGCACCTTGCTTTCTGCTCGATGCAGGCACGCACAACTCATCCACGTGTTTGACCTGGGCATTATTACTGTAAAACTGCTCCCACCAGTTAATTATACAGCCCAAATCTCACCAGCCAGCTCTAATCCTTTTAAATGGTGGGGGATTTCTACTGATCTTCTATATCTAGGGATCAAACCAGCAATGCGGAAACAGGGGGGAATTTAGTTTGATTGAGCACTGGAATATTTTCAGTTGAGCAATGAAGTTAAATGTGACATAGCTTTAATATAAAAACCATAATGTGCTTTTCTGCAAGCATCTTGGGAAACCTTCTCTAAGTGTTCATAGAAGCAAAAGGATCTTCTCTTCCAGACCCTCCCCTTTATAGTTTCCTAACACAGGCTTACATGTGCTTAGGAAATCCCCGCTGCAGACTTGGATAAAAGGTCTCCTTTTCACATCGTTTTCCCCCTCAAAATGCTTCTAGCATTTAAGCCAAAACATTCAGCTTCTACTTAGTTACAAAAACCTCAGAAGGGGAAGCTCCAGTATATACAACACAACACTGTCAGAGTCTGCAGGCAAGCTGCAAGAGGTGCCTGTTTCAGCATTGTTAACCATAGTTTCATTATGGACATTTTGGCATAAGATGCAACAGAAACAAACCCAAGCCTCCCCCCTTAAAACACTTGCAGATCTGTCAGGAACTTCTAGAGTGACTGGGCTTTTTTTGCATGCACTTCCTATGCACCAAAATAAAGTGTAAAAGAATTAAGACCACATGAAATAAGTAGGATTTAATAACAACTGTCAAGAGAACAAAATTAATAGTCTCCCATTTCCACATTTCTATAACAAAACCTAATTTCTGGAAGACCATACCATCCCTGATGCATTTGATCTGTTCTGTTAGTTGCCAGTTTGTAACCGATGCTATGAGCCCATGTGGGTTTCCTTATTTAAAGATGTGACTCAACAGAGCAGAGTATGGTCCTCAGAGCTACAAAAACGCAGAGGTCCCAGGCACAGGAAAACACAGAAAACTGCAACTCCACAGAATTGTCTAATAGGCCATTTCAGTAACACTCATGACACAAGAATGGCTGCATCTGTACTTTGCTCACTGACAGTTCAAAAGTCAACTGCCAAGTCATTCATGAGGTTTATTGACACTGCAAACTTTATTGAAATCTGATTTTTAAACACTGCTCAGCAATTTGGGGATAAACTTTTAATTAATTACACCAACAACCCAGTAGACTTAATCTAAAATTCAGCTCTACAGTCTGAACAATTTATTACTTTTGTTGAAGTACAGTTCCAAGAGCACGAGGAGTTTGATGCAATTCAGCTGTGTGGGACAGCGTGCCAACAAAATACATCTGTCACTAATAAAAATAACAAAATGGAGCCTGGGTAAGGCCTATCTGTACTTCTGCATCAACTTCCACTCATTCCTACCAAGTTAGACTATTAATAGCACCATCAATGCAGCAATAAACTAAATACTTCTAATAGCTGTACTAGAAAGTTTACCAAACAAACAACAAGCCATGCAAGAGCAGCAGTACGCTCCAGAACACCGCAGCTGCAAAAAGAAACCTTTCATAAAATACACGTAACACTGTGCTACTAACTCCCGTGTTTTTCTTGCTATAAATGCAGCTTCATTCATTACTGAAATGATCCCTGTAGTGACTAGGAAAGGTCCTTCTCCCTGTTTCAGGGGAGAGCATGGAGTATGAAGACTGCAGAAAGACAGAGTGGGCTACGGTATGGGAGAGGACAGTGATGGGCTGAGAGGAATCAAAAGCTCCGAACCACCACGAGGTTGCAACAGCATCAGCCAAATCACACCTCCAAGATCCGGCAGAAATAGAAACAGCAAGG
This sequence comes from Megaceryle torquata, assembly GCA_024611175.1. NCBI lineage: Eukaryota > Metazoa > Chordata > Aves > Coraciiformes > Cerylidae > Megaceryle > Megaceryle torquata. The sequence goes on along the minus strand of JANIJG010008045.1, from coordinate 28,639 downwards.
ATGTTATGAATAAAAAGCAAACTTTCATGCGCTTTACTACGGCTGGAGTCAAGAAAGCCTGACTTTTCTACGCTCTGAAAAAAAAGAACAAAGTTCCTCACACACTCCTCTCTAAACTCAGCTGTTGGGAACCGGGAGCGATGCATGGCAAAGGAGATGCACCTTCCGAGAGGGACGCTGATAATGGTATGTTGCAACAATGCGAAGGTTTTTGCCTTACCTCTACTCACATTGCAAACTGTCAGATGTAACATAACAGTCCAAATCTCAAATCGGACAATTTCCGATCTACAAATCTCCTCCTCCACTTCAAATTCTTTTTAATCATGTGCAAAAGGCCAGTAATTGCCCAAGGGAAACTCCTTGAGAACTGTGGGTGTGTTGGGGTAATCAATTAAAAAATTTCTAGTTTCACTTAGGGGGGAAAAAAAAGTCTTTCTACTTTAACCACCTTATCACAGGAGTCAGAGCAGAAACCAAACTAAGCCAGGCAAGACAGAGCACTCTTGTTAGGAAGTGCTGGTAACATAACACAGCTGCCATGCAAAGCACTCCTCACTGCATTTTAGTTTTTTGCATAACTGCTATCTCAGAAGCAAGCAAATTTTATAAAGAGGTTGAGTAGCACACAAATTGCAAAAACATCACTTACTGCGTCCGTAAGAAATCTTTTTGTGTCAGCCTGGCTTCCCAAGTTCCTCCATCAGACTGATTTATATACAGTAAGTCTAAACAGACCAAGAATTACACCTGACAATTTCACTTGCTGTCCCAATCTCTATCCCTCATGATATTTTTAATTTTTCTAGAAATTCCATGTCTTAGGCGTACTTCTACCAGTTTAGCTTCCTTGACATAAACTGCAAGCAAAGTAGTACATTGACTCCTGCCCAAAAGCAGATATATGCTGCAAGATCTGGTGGTGGTGTCTTGTTTGGTTTAAAACAAGGGTTTGGGTTCAAACCTTTGGGAAGCCTTTCCAGTGGCTTTAGAAAACCGTACCTGCAAACTGAGAACCTGAAGCACAGCTCCTGCTCTTCAAGGTTAATGATCTTTCCTTCCTCTTTGTCCACTGCATTTGCTTTGCAGACCCTTGAAGCAGTAAAACACAACTCTGTCCAGCAGGATTTAGCATAGCACTAACCTCATTGGGATCTCTACAACCCACCACAGCAGCAACACAATATTACTGTAAATATTTATCCACTTAAAGTGGATGCTGGCTCAAAATGTATGTCTAAGAGGTATACACATATGTAAGTCAGCAGTAGGAAAACAGGTCATCTGGGAGATCGTGATCTCCTGGCAGTTGCAGGCACAGGATCCCTTTGAGAAAAGCACCAGCTGCTAGAGCATGATCTCATGCACTGATGGTCTTCATGATGCACCTACAAAACGTTTCACCCGTACAGCCATGATGTGGAGTAACTAATGCACGTTTCCCTCTGAATCACGTGTAAATATCTCCACACCAGGCTCCAAACCTTGGATTCAACATCTGTGTGGAAACAGCTCCCTTCTCTCCCACTGCTTTGGATACAGGCACTGACTCATCCGTGTGAGGGTTTTTTGGTTGTTTGGTTTTTGTGTTGGGTTTTTTGGTTTTGTTTGTTGGTTTTTTTTCCTCATTCCAATGCAGATATGAAAAATAATAGTCTTCATTTCAATATTTAATCATATGCTTCATTTAATAATGAATCCAAGAATAATTTAATCCTGGCTATCAACATCAAAGAGATATTGCTCCTTTTGCTTGACTATGCAAGAAAATAAAACCCTTTTGCTCTCTGGCTTCTTAGAGGCCAGGGATTTGCTCGCCCTAACTTACAACATAAATACAAATTACGTTATAGATTTGATTACGCACACAAAGCCTTGACCTGCATTTGGAAAGGGGCACAGGATGCTCCTCCTAGCAATTCCACCTGCATAATTACAAATGCTGCCGTCTCCCTTGAACGAACAAATTCGCTTATGAAACAGAGAGGGAGCTGACATTTCATGGCACATCGCCTCGTGTCTCAGTGAAGAAAAACACATCACGTGCCACAGATTTCTGGAAGCATCATCGCTCCCTTATGGTACGTGATCTCTTGCCAGGAATAAATAGGACAGAGTCCAGCACAGGAATCACATAACATTTGGCTCGCACATCATTTTTCTGTTATTGTATGTTATTATCCTAAATGCACTGTTCAGGTGCTGTCCACTGGGGGGGGGGGGAGGCTCATTACCTATGAAAAACTTGAACTTAAGTACAAGGTGATTAATAATGTGGAATGTCTTGCTTAGATGCTCAGGGAAAAACTTAAGAAAGTCCAGATCTCTGTAGAGGACAAGTGCTTTTTGCATATCACCACCTGCATGCGATTCAAATGATCCCCCCAAAATGTGCTCTTCTGTGGACAGACTGTGCTTGTTCTCTATACATTTGTTAATATCCTTAGGACTGATCTTTAAGTGTTCTGTCCATCTATAAAGCAAAATAAGACAATGCTGTTATTTTACATAAATATTTTAACATAAAATTACTTCTAACTTGGCAATATTCGTGTATTGAAACTCTGCTTCTCTTAAAAGCTTTAACTTCAGCTCCCCCATCTTCCTTCTGAAACATTTCTGCTCAGTATTACGTGTGTGCACTCCCACTTAAATCCCTCTTCCTCCTCTATTTCTCACTGTGCATACTTTACTTTAGAAATGTTAAGTAGAATTTATCGCTCCTTTCTGGAGAAAGAAAGCGTTTAAAGTTTGAATATAAGTCCTTCAGAGATAAAGTGTCCCAGGTTAAATCTAATGATGTCCAGGGGAATTCTAAGCAATGATGAGCTGCCTGCTAATATGTCGGTGCTTTAGGGAAGAAAAATATCAATTAAATTTCATAGCATGCATCCGCATACTGACCTTGAAAGCTATCTGTAACTTAGTTTAAACTTGAAAATTCAATGTCTAAGTCAGAACTTCTGCCCTAATTGGTTTTAGCCTCACTGAAGAATGGCACAGCTCTTTAGAGACCCCAGAAAAATTAAGAGAATCAATCTGAAGGCAAAAAAGAAGGAAAAAAAAAAATTCCCCAAATCCTATTAAGTGTTTAACTATGACATTTGTGTGTTCCTCTAGTCTCCCTCCCTTGAGTTCTGGCCATTGCTTTGAGACACATTAGTGGTTCTTTTCTCTTTCAGCCTCCTGAAAATGCTAAAAAAAAAAGTAACAGTCATGATAGACCGTATCTGCCAGCTCCACAGCAGCACCGCACTGGTGCTTGTGTGAAGATTTCTATGACAAAGTATTTTATTACCAAGAGAATTACGGTCCAGCGGCATTCTGTACAGCACACGGACAGCAAGGGCAAGTCAGATGAAGGCAATCCGTTGTTATAAACTGCTCCACAGGTCAAAGGCAGCCCAGAAGGTACATCTCTCACCTGGAACTGGACTTGATCTTTAAGGCCTCTCCCACTTCAATGCCCTTCTGTAAGCAAGCTATAATTCAGACTGTGCCAGATCTTCCACTGTAATTCTAATGATAGGGCTTTGGGGGTTTTCATTTGATATTTTTATCTGTGCTGATCTAACTTGTCAGTCTAAGAAAGGATTACTTTCATCTTTGGTTAGTTAGCACCCTGTCTTCCCCATCAGGAAGAAAGGAGAGTAAGGTAAGCGCCCTTCTTTCCTGCTACAGAGTTCCAGCAAAGAAAAAAATCTGATGCACTTATTCAGAAAAAATATATACTTAACTTCATTAAATATGTATGAGCTGGATATCCAAGCCACCAAACAGAAAAAGGAGAAGGAAGTAATACTTTGTATTTATCAAACTTGCCTAGAAAAGCCTAGCTCCTAATGATCAAAATTCAGCTTGCCTTCTATAGATGTTTACAGACCACAAGCAACAACAGTGGACTCCACAAATGTCTGGTTGTTGCAGGGCAACCAAGGATGTCTTCTCACTGAAATTTTGCTGCAACAATTTGTAGCAGCAACAAAAGATTTCAAAATTACTCCAGCTTCCCTTGGAGGATGAATTACAACTTGTGACACCTGAGCTCAAGAAAGGGCACAGTGTTGAAACAGCACAACTCCCTCCTCCTCATCTAACAGCACATATTCTGGGCAGAAGGAGGTAGGATCCATTTATTTTTCAGTGAGAATTAGCGTGATGACTCTTTGCAGGTGAGAAGTTAATTTACACCATGACTGGCAGCTGCTCCAACCACCAGGTCAAGTGAGCTGATAGTTAAAGCCATTAACCCTATCAAACAATTAACCCTTACAATGGTGGTTTCCCTCCCCTCGCAGCAAGAGGAATATAAAACAATTAAAGAGATGTTCAAGTCAGCACTGAAATCCAGAGCTCCCTGTGAAACCCAGCTCACCTGATTTTGAAGTTAATAAAATGTGAGAAAATAAAATGGTTTTTGATCATGGCCTACAGACCCACTTATCTGAGACACTGCACACCAGCTCAGGCCAAACCTCCCCCTGCACCCTCACCAGCGCTGGACCAGGATGAATTCTGCAGCATCACAAGGCACCTGGGAGGCACCCCTAGACACGAAACTGTATGTCTAAATACATATAAATATATACATAGACACACACACACAGAGCTCTTTCCTCTGCTTTGCAACATCTTGCAGAAACTAAAGCAACAGAGGAGGTTCCCTCATTGTGAAATTAGCGCTCAGACTTGTTAAAGTTTGAGGAATTATGTAAAGAGCAGAAGACAAACAAGACAGCTCCTAACATTGCATTAGGGATCTCAGAAGCAAGACAGCAGCTCTTTATTCATGGAGCATGAGCACCAGGGCTCAGCTCAGAGAAGCCTGTGAGCATATGGAGTGGGTACCTATTTGACTGAAAAGAAATGCCAGAAACCTGCCTCAGAGGCTCAGGCAGATCCTCCTGCAGCACCTCTGAAGTGCAGCCGCAGCACTCCTGCGGCACTCACACGGCGATAGCTTTCTTAAGTCTCTGTATAACGGGATGAAATGAGATGCTGCGGTTCAGTGACACAGACCGAAGGGAATTAAGGTCTGACACGTCCCCGCTTAGAGGGGATAGAGATAAGCCTAGAGAGAACTCTTACCTAGAGCAGTACCAATAGGCAAAGCTACCACGCACACTTTTGGATGGCTGTAGCACTTAAGAAACGGGAGCAGGACTACCTGGTCTGGACACACAGCAGAGCTCTCCTGCTGAGCCAGACCTCTCCGCCTGTGTGTTTACCCAGAGCCCTGCACCAATTGGTCTGGCAGCAGGATGAAACCAGGGGCTGTTTTGTGGTCACAGAGGTGTTCCTTCCAAACATCGCTGGTGGTAATACACTGATGGCAGAGTCCAGCTTTGCTGGCTCCAAGCTGACAGGCTGTGCCAGCTCCCAGACGGGGCTGCAACAAGCTGCAAGTCAAGAGCGGAAAATGGGAGGCACACATGGGGGTGCTAAGCACCAATAAGCTCAGGATGAGTTACATTTGGGCAAAAAAGAATTGTACAATATAGTATCTAATCACCTAAAGCTTCTATTCTAGGATTGTTTCCACTGCCTCTGGCTCCAAGGAAGTAACATGGCTTTGCGTTTGAGACCCCAGGCCTCAATGCAAAGTTCATTTCTTCGCTTCAAAACTGGTACCAGGAGGAATTTCACACCCTCCCCGAGGCAGCCAAGAAGTCATACCTCAAAAAACAAACGCCTCCCTGCAGCAGGAGTTGGGTAAATTATGATGGGTTTTTACACTTGTGTAAAAACTTCATCAGACACTGGCATCTCGAGGGGGACATTTCTTTGGAGATTGCTTAAGCCCTTGGAAGGGCTTTGGTGCAGGATGTCTGGGCTGTCCTCGGACAGGGCTGCCCTTAAAAGGCTGCTGGCACCAGCCTCCTTTATTGATCTGGACTGGTGTACAGCCCAGGAGGGGATGGACTGGACCCAGCTCCTCAGCTCTTCAGAAGTACTACCTTTCTTTACCTCAGCAACAAAACATCAAAAGTCTGCCTGTTTCTAAAATAATTTTTTTTTAAAAAGTTAATTCCACCCCCTTCCCTGATTTCCCCAATCACATTAACAGTTTTACCACAACTAAGTGGGGGGAAGTCAGAGACAAAACCCCCTTTGAGCATTTCATATCTGGGTGGGGGTTTAATATCACTAAAGCCTCTCATTCATTTTCAACACAGCTTTATTTTAAGAAAGCATCTATTATATGAAGCTTGGGCTTTGGCCGGCACAGCAGAAGCCTGCCCAGGGCAGAGAAGGAGGACAATACTTCAATACTTAAAGTACACTATTATTTTGTCACTTAGTCACATTTCTTAATATCTTAGTGAAAAAGTTTACTACTTACTGGAAGTTACTTATCTTATGATTTCTCCATTATTCTGCAGCCAGGATACAGCCTCTCCCTTTCTATACTCCTACACAGAAGAAACATTTTCTAGCAGTTAATCTGAGCCAGCTATTTAGTTTTGGCTTGGCAATATTTTCAATTAGAAGCAAGTCCAGCCTCCAGGAAAACAACTTATGCAGCAAGAGGGTGGGACACTATCAGAGAACACATAATAAAGTAAACACCAAGTATGACCCAGGAAAGGAGAGGAAAACTAAGAGATCTTGTTTCCATAACAGACTAAATGAAAAGTCATTTTCAGTGATGTAAAATGTGAAATTCCTTAGGGGCTGCTTTTCATTCTTTGGCCGTAGAGGTGGAAGGCCAAAAGAAAGCAGGCTCCAAAAGGCCAACACAAAAGCCAGTCATAACCCGACATCAAAACAACAGTCAGGAGGCTTTAAAAAAAAAAAAAAAAAAGATCATCAAGTCAGCTCATAAACCTTCCAACCAGATTGCTAAAGAACAACAACTTCACAGCAGTTTTTCCTCTGCTGCATTCAGAGTTTGATGGACTAAAGCAGCTCCTCCATCAACCAGGGTCCTGCTGGTACGGATGGAGAGATATTGCTGTGCATCTATTGATTAACTTCAACCTAGCATTTTCCAGTTGCCTGAGAATCAATTTAATATCATTGCTGAAAGCAATAAGGATAAAAAAAAGAAATAAAATCAAAACCACACCACAAACTAGATGGATACCTTTGATCTATGCAGTTTTACCAGACACCAGCAGCTAAAGCATTGCTGAGACTCTCCTTAAGACATTTTCCCCTCCTTGGGATTATTTTGCAGTTCATTCAATAAAGCAGCAAAACAATTTCCTGACAAACTAGGAAATGAGTGTTGGACTGAATTCAAGAACTTTAGAAAATATTAGAAACAGAGATTTAACAGAAAGCACTTGGATCCCACTGACCTTACAGACAACTCAGACTGTCATTTCCTCAGCCATCAAACCCAACCTGTTCAAAGGCAGGCGGGAGGGAAATAACCCTCCCTGTGAGACACATTTCACCGCCTGTCACCTCAGCCACACTTCCAAAAGCAAGTCTGAAGGCGTCACATACATGGCAATCCTCATGCACTAAGCCTCCGCCATAACATTTTGCTGCAAAAATAATGCAACTGGTAAAAAAAAAACAAAAAAAGATATTCCAAAGTCTGAGCCACCTCTAGTTGTACAGAAAATTCTCCACGGATTAGGTGGACAGGAAAATCACAACCCTGTTCAACCTGCAATAGCGGACAAGGTACATGAATGAGTCTATGCCCTCGTTCTCCTTCTGGAAGGAAGGAGCAGGAACACCAGCTCAACCACATGGACTGCAAGCTCCTTAGGGGAGAAGTCCCATCTTTGACACCAAAGCAAGCAGAGCAAGGCCCTGGACTCAGTCCCGGCTGAGAGGCACCGCTCAAGTAGTTCAAGTAACAGTTGCACTTTTCTGCCCTAGTTCAACACCCTCTGTTTTCCCAAACAGGCTGTATTATACATGTGTGGTATGATGCCTTTCATAAACAGCTCAGCTGAAAGCAAAGCTAGGGAAGCTCCTCAATTATTAATGCTCCCCGTTGCTTGTCCAGAACATTTGCCACTGCCACCAAAAGAAAACCCACACAAAAACCAAACCAAAAACCCCCGAGGAACCAAGAGCTGTTGAAGCTCTATTTTACCTGCTGCAAATGAAAAATAACTGCTCCTACTTATTTCAGTTCTAATAGCTCACTTTCAATCTACTTTTGACTCCGAGCAGTGCCCAGACAAAGCGATATTTCAGCACAACACACGCTGGTTTGAATTAAACACTCAGTGACGAAGTTAGTGTTTTGCTGCTGGAGTAGCTGTCAGACATCTCCATCTCTGCAGTTATAGCATGTAACCCTCAAACCACGAAACCAGAGCACGTTCAAGTTCATCAGGGTTCACTGCTCTAGAACTGGAATCTCTGCTAATGAAATGAGGTAAGGTGCTCACAGAAAATGCAGTATGTCATCGTGTTTTCTGCCAACAAACTGCAGCACTTCTTAAAGTCTTAATTCCACTTTCAAAAGGCCCAAAAGTGCTTTGAGCAGTGGCCAGCACAAACCCTCCTAGAGCCTCTCTAGACAATCTCCCATCTGCTCCAAAGAGTGGGTGTAGCTCACAAAAAAGCAACAAAAAGATTACACAAGCTCATTTATAGGACATAATATTATAGCACAGTTTCACTTCACAGAATAAATGCAATATATGGCAGAGTGACTTTTTTGGTTTAAAAGGCAAACCACACTGAAAGCTGGCACCTCCCGAGGGCTGCTGCACTATGGGCTTCAGGCTGTAAAATGGGGTAACTCCTGACTCAGCTCAGATGGAAGCTGCAGACAAGCACAGAGATGAGACCCAGTATGACACGTGCATGGGGAAAACAGGCAGCCAGGCTTCCCCATGAGGGTTTGGGAGCAGGTGTCGCAGAGACACCACAGTGGTCTATCCAAGCTCCAGGTAAAGCAAATAGTTTTGTCTCACTAGCAAGGTTTGTATTAGCAGCAGCAAAGCAAGAATTATTTTAACAGCTTGCCAGAAAAATCTAGTAATCACTCCAGGACTTCGTATTCACAAAGTCAACTAGATGTACCAATGCACAGCTTTTGGGCAATTTTTAGGTTTTTTTCACTAGTAGAAGAAAAAAAAAGAAAAGTTGAACAGAGCATTATAATGGCTTGATCCAGCCACAGCATGTTTCCAAGTACTTCCCCCAACTTCCCATGGGACTTCCCACTTCCTTAACTGTAAACATGCGAGAAGTCTCTACACGATGGAACTAAAAGTAGTACATCTGCTTTCTCAACAGTTACTCTTGCCTATTAAACTTTAAACTCAGTTCTTAAGTAAGTGAATATTCGTGTGCCCAGTTAGGAACATCAGATTCCCTCACACATGGGTCCCCAACACAATTTTTCCCAGTCAGTTCTTCCAGCAGATGCTTTGAAAGGAACAAATGTAGCTGCTGGTTACTGCTCAGCACATTGGTTTTTTCCAGAAACAGATACCAACCGTTTCCATCCAGAGCTTCAACATGTTTCCTTTAAAAAGGAAATAATTCAAGACTTTCTCCAGTAATAAAGAGCAATTGTTTCAATATTTAAATTCTCAAGTTACTGTTTAGCCCCACCACTTATGGGGGGCACTGCCAATGCGTCTGAATTAAGTGAATCAACTAAATGAGCTGCTGCTATTGGAAACTCCTCTCTGGCCCAGGTATGTGTCTTGAAGGAAACATAGCAACATAGTTATTTACTCTCCACCCTTCCTTCCCTTAGTTTACAATCGAAGCGGCTTAAGTCAGCAATGTACTTGTTAAACGGGTGTAATTATCAGCGTCTGTGTGACCATAGTCAACTCAACATGCAGGAGCCTCCAGTATTTAGGGGGTATCATTCCAAAGGCTGGAGCTCCTAACCTTCAGAAAAAGGCACATTATCATCTCAGCACTAGTACATAAGAGAACACTACAGAAGCATTCAGGAAAACTCAGTCCCTTTATGGAAAACTTAAGCCTTTCAGTAGCCGTAACAAGCGACAGGCTGAGAGCAACCACGGCAGCAAAGGCCGCGCTCTGCTGGAACACAGGGAGTGAGTGCTTCTGGCAGCCCATATCAGGGGTCACACGGCCACAGTCCAGCAAAGCTCGGCTTGTCCAGGTCTCTAAAACCCAAGGGCAGCTGTTCCCAAATTGCAGCTTCAGTGCCACGCAGGCTCCATCAGCCAGCCGGGCCAATGCAATCCCCCCACACCAGCTACCCAGCCTCCATCCCAGCAACACAAGCAGAAGCCCAAAGAGAAGGAGGAGAGAATTTAATCCAACATCAGTTTTGTACAAAGATGGTCATTATTGATTGCCATCAGATACAGCTAAGCAGACAAAGAGAATAACTTGAGCCAAATAAATCCTTAATTTTCCCCCCGCTGAGATAAGATTACAATACCCTTCCAATCTTTAGCTGCTCTCCTTTGTGAGAGTTGCACGTATGTGCTTTTTATTAGTTTTTGGCTTAGCAATTAGATGGATTTTCAGTTACTTCCAGCAACGTTGCAGGATGACTGAGCTGCAGCTAGTCTTAGCCTCTCACTAAATGGGAACATGAAAAATGCAGCAGGGCTCTCAGCACTACAGCCAATGCATCTCAATTTTGCACTTTCATACAGAAATATAAATGCTGTATTTCAGATCTGAACTCTTATGCAGTTGCCAAAAAGGGAACCACAAGGAGAAAACTACTTCTAATCATTGGTTTATAGGGAGAAGGGAGAAAAATAACACGGACACTCCCTGTCAGGAGATGACCAATTTCCAATAGTTCCATCACACAAAAAGCAACTTCTTAAAATGCGGGTGGTTTGAGTTTTTTGTTTGTTTGGGTTTGGTTGGTTGGTTGTGTTTTCCTTTAAAGCCATTAAAGCAAAATAGAAGATTACAGCTGCAATAAGCTATCCATTAACTCTAATTAGCAAGTGTTTTTGTTGTCTGGATTTAAAACTTCCCAACTTGGTGTTAATGAACTACAACACTGTAGCAAAAGGTATTAATAAAAACACCAGACTGTGGGATAGAAAATAGATCTCTGCTTACATTTCAGTGGAAGCTGACGGGAGATTTTTCTTTGCTGCTTCAATCCAGGAATTGCAAAACAGGGAATACAAGTATTTAAAGTGGTTGCACTGGAAGACTAAGGGAAACTATTTACCTTGCAAAACTGTATTTAAACATCTACTCCATCTTCTGTTTTGAAAAGAGTAAGATTCTTGTAATCTACAAATGTAGACAAATTATGCTTTGGGGTTTTCCTGCTTGAAAGAAAACAAGCCATAGAGCAACTAGAGAGAGACAATAACAAAATTTGGTTTTAATTTTTTTTTTCCTGGTTTGGGGGTTTTTTTTCCTTATTGTTAGTGGGTGGTTGGGATTTTGTTTGCTTGGGTTTGGAAGGAGAGTTAGTTGGGTTTTGTTGTTGGGGTTTTTTTTCAGTTTGACTTATCTCCTTTTAAGATTCCAGAGAAGAGCAAACAAAAAAATTACTTTGAAGTTGCTGCATCCTGTGACAATTTTGGAGACCTTGTCCTGGAAGTCAAGTCCTTCTGGCAAGACTGCAACACACCATGGTGTCAAGTCCTTGCCCACCTGGCCCCACTACACACCCAGGCCAGCTGCACATGCTCCACCCCACTGCAACTGGGATAAGGGACCCCCACACAACCCCGAACACAACATCCTAGAAAGTGAAACTTTGTCACCAAGAATAAAGCCATCTTCAGATGCCTGGAAAAAAAAATAGCTGTTCTCCCAATGTCATGAGATGCAACAGCTTCACTACTTATTTTAGGATTTATACCTGCATATACTCCTGGGTGCGCTTCTGAGAAGGCCACACAAGATTTGGCCAATTGTAACAACTACAGTAAAACCTACTGAGAGCCTTTCCTGGCATAGTGCTGCCCTAGACACAGGGTGGATGTCCTCCCTTCTGTACCAGCATGCTTCAAAGCAGCACAGACTTGGATGGAAAAGAGCCTAGTACCACAGCCAGGAAACAGTGCGTTCAGGCCAGCTGCAGAGATGGGAGAAGTTTTGAGCTTCACAGCCCCTTCTCACCGCCTCTGGTGTGCAATGAAAGCTCTTTCATCTTTCCTGGTTTAATTTTGCCCCGTGGAAAGCAACAACCACCCAGCTGCCACAGACAGCAGAGCAGTGAGAGACACCAGCAGTGGAGGACCAGGAAAAGGAAAAAGGAAAAAAGGAAAAGGAAAGGGCTTCCCCACCACCACCTCCAATAGCATTCCTACCTTCCAGAATATCTTCCAGTTGTTTTGGAAGGAATTCCCCTATCTTTCAACCGGGTACTTCATTCATATCAAAAGGCTTCATTTCTACACATCACTGTGATCAAACTCCGGCGTTACAAGAGAGGCTCTCATTAATACACTGGACACATGCTGATTTCCTACCTGCCTGGCCTGGATCTATGTACAGATCTCAGTGACTGTCCAGCACCCATAAAGCTACTGCTAGAAGCCATTTCAGCAGCTCCTGCCTCCTCTGCCAGAGCAGTACCATCCCAGTTTGCTGTACTGGCCCAGTTCAGCTGTCCATGCAGAGCTTGCTGCTGCAATGCTCCGAAATACAAGTGGCTCTCTTGGCATCAGAGTCAGTGCAACCAGCAAAGCTGGACCCCTCTCCAACGTGCAATAACTACCAAGCTGCTGGGTTTGCTGGAAAGGATTTCACCACACCAGCATCTTCCTCCTAGGGCACCCAGGTCCAGGGAGGAACAGAGAAGTGCTCCAAAGATCTATGCAGAAGGAAGAGAAGGGTAAGAAATGAGGAGAAAGAAAGAGGAAAACCATTTACTGGTCACTGAATCAGCTGTAACCTGACCCTGGCTGCGTCTTGCCACCGACAGCATTAACTACAAGCAGCTTCCATTCAGCAGCTCCTGCCAAAAATAAACAGTGCCGGCTTTCCTGGCTGCCTGCTCGGGTTTGCTCTCAATGTTTTTCTTCTTGCCTCTTCTGGCTAATTGGGATATGCTATGTTTCCTCCAACCAAGCAGTTGAAGTTTGTTTCTACCCACTGCCTTGCTAAAATTGGAGCAGTTTCTCACAGTAAAGAATGAAAATAAAAGCTGTTTGATCGAAGATGGCCACAGCAGGCTTCCTGGCCTTTTAGAGGAAAGATGGGAGGAGGGATACGAGGGGTAAAAACAGGTACACAGCAACACCCCGCTGTAAGCGTTTCCCCTGCCACTGGCACTGCTACTCTCCCTTCAGTGCTCTCCCCATTTTAATGGGGAATCATCTTCTTACAAACAAGACTGGTGCCAGATAATTTTAGTAAGGGCCAGAAACTCATGCTGCCCATCTTCATTAGGCACTGGTGGGGTTTTTTGCAGTGTCAGTGTTTTATTTATTACACAATCCACCACCCAAGGAGCCAGAGCATCCAGCTCCTCCCATTACAAACAAGCCCTTCTCTCAGGTTGTTTTTTTCTCCAGCACATTTTCATGCACAAGCAAGAGAGGAAACTAACTCCTCTTCCTCACGGAGCACTTTTTAATTTAAAAATAGAAACTGATGGGCAAAGGTAAAACAGGCTAACTTAGCCAGCATTTGTGAGTAAGAACAGCTTATACCAATACCAAACCCAACTGCAAACTGGTGAATGTGGTGAAGATGCTCTAAAGGCTTTATGCAAACACAGTTACCTTCTGGAAAAATCTCCAGTAGCCAAAGGCACACACCAAAGTGTTTTGAGTTGGGGCTGGCAAAAGGGTTTAATAACCACTGCAGCAATGAAAGAATTAAGAAATTTATGACCAATGCTAACGGTGATGAAAGAGTATTTTGGAAATCCAACAAACTCAGCTGATTCAAGTTTATGGGCTAGCTCACTTATATAAAATCTCCTTCCTTGCTTCCCCTCAACCCAGAAACACAAAGAAACAAAAGTGGAAAGAGTAGTTTTGTCAAGCTAAACGGTGTTTCTGACCCAGCCACTGAAAAATAAGTTCAAAGGCCCTTTAAAACTGCGCTATTTTAATGTGCTGTAAGAAGCGCTCTCTGCCTTCTAATTTGTTCAGTTCTTTGAAACACCTAATTTCCTCTGCACTGTCACTGCACAGCACTCTGAAGCCTCGTGGAGCCCTGCCACTTGATTCAACACCAACAGTCACATTTCAATAGGCAATTCCACTTGAAAGGCTGTAAATGAAGGGGGAGAAAAAAAAAAAAAAAGATGTCTTCAAACCAGAGAATGCAGCACAACACCATTTATTTATATCCAAGTTCTTTTTTCTGTGGCTGGCTACTGTAGGCAGAAGCCAGAGAAGGGGAGCTTTAAAGCCTAGATAATTAATTCTAAGTGGTTTTAAAATGGCTAGAGGTTTACGGTAGACAAGATGCTACACTGAAATCAGAGGCAAAATGTTGTGCTCTTTGCTCTGCTCTGGAATGCTCTGTTTACTCTGGCATCACATAAAATATATAATTGATTTCTCAAGGAAGAGAAGAAGAGAAAAACACAGCCCCGTAAGCCTCATTATTCTATAGAGCAAAAATAAAAATGTGTGTTTCAGGCCAAATCACAGTTGTACTTCAGTAGGGATGGGGAAGGGCAACAGAATCATAATTTCGTATTTATTAAAATTCATTTACTACAATTGCCATCAACAGGACCGCAGGGCTCTTAACAAGAACATCCCTAGAGTCAGAAGCATCAACTTCTACAAGCATATACAGATTTAAAGAAAAATTAAATTAAAAATAAATTTAATAATATTACTTAGGAGAACATTTATCATTCCTGAGTGTGTGAGGGGTTTTTTCCCTTTCCAAATTTCCTTATTAAGATTTTGCAAAATTATAATGAAACTTGACAATAAGCCACATGGTGCCTAAGCACAATTCCAAATTAGTCAGGAGGTAATTCCAACGGCTGCACTGCAACTATTTGTGTGCCCTCAGACAGCAACTGCTCCTTTTCCTCCAAAGGCCAAGGCAGGCTCTCAGGGGTATCCGAACAACCCCAAGGCAGGAACAGTGTGAAATACGTAGTGGAGCTCTTCTGCACCATCCCACCACTCAGTGGAGCATTCTCCACACTTCTTGTAAGACAGGGAAACAATATTTAAGATACTAATTAGGTTTAAAAACAAAAAAAAAATCCCACACTGAAAAGTATTTTAACTGAAGGGAAAAAAAAAAATAAGTAGAGACTCAGAAAAATAAATTTTAAAAGGATGACTGTATAAATCCCTTGTACACATACAAGACTAGCCAAACACAGTGATTGGTAATACCAGGATTATCCTCCACTTTGTTGGCCTCCACTAATACTAATGTATTCTCCTTCAAATTTTGCAAGACAGAGTCTTGCACTCATCAGTGTAACACTTCCACAGCCCTCCGCACAGATTTACCCTTTCAGGGCTATTTTAGATTGAATTTTCAGCCAGAAGCATTAACATTGCTTTAAACACTTTAATGGAGGGTGACCAAAGCTGCACTGCTCCTGCCTTTGCAGCCCAGAAAAGACAAGCTGCTCAGATTTTTTCCATCAAAAGGCCACTGATCACATGAAAACCCACGCCTCTCCCCTTTGCTGAAGCTAGGCATCCCACAGCAGTTTTAACCCCTCTTCTTTGCCAAAACATCCATCCATTCAATGCTCACTAAATATCTTCTTCTGAAAGGCTGCTACTCAATATACACATATATAGGATGTATATGCTGTCATACACCTGAGCAGCCACCTCGCTTGCAAAAGAGCAAGACATCAGCAAGAAAGCCATACTGCGTATGACACTGTACAGCAGATGAAAAGCCAAGACCACAAACCACTACAGGGAAGTCAAAGCTGGGTGATGGTGCAGTGAATTACAGGTGACTTGTCTGGAAGCAAAAGACTAAAGCAAATAGATGCAGCAGCCAGAACCAGCCTTTCAGCCAGCTCCATCCATCATTTCTCCTCTCTGTTCCTGTTTCCCCATCTTATAGGCTTTGGCCAGCTTTGTCAACTTTTGCCAGCAAGGCAAATATCGGAAAATAAACACTTCTGGGGCAAGAAATGCACGTGCTTCTCAATTCTGGACAAAGACAGCAAACAGCTGATGGTGCTCTCAGCCACGGGCGGGCTGGCAGCAAACCTTTCTCTTTGCAGCATGTCCAACACACCACTAACATTGCTGCAGTTGCAGCAAAAGATAGAAGAGGCTGATTTCTATCTTGAAAGGAGCTGGAGCCCAAGGCCATTACAAGCACAGCCCAAAGAGAGGCTGATTTCAGGAGTTTGCAGCACAGTTCCCACTCGTCCTGCTACCACACAGCACAACATCCTCAAAGCACCCTAATGACTCGGGCAGCCGGCTGTTGTCTCACTCAGGTTTGCGGTAGAAACTGTTACTGATGGCTTTCAAAAGTGACACAGGCACCTTATCAGGGTACTAATGACATACCAAAAAAAAAAAAAGCAACCACATCTTTGTCCTACCAGGCACGAGTGATGAGTCCAAATGACAGGTTTTTGCTTTCTCCTTCCCACAAGCAAACAAAAAAAAAAAATTTGTGTGCACTCTCTAAAGCCTGTGCAGCTGAAGCTACATACCTGTAGGGCCCCCTTAGACCAGAGGGAGGAAGGGCAGTTTATGAGGAAGGTGAGGGACCCAGCTGTGCTGCGCCCCACAATACAGCCCAGGAAAGCTTGTGACCCAACCTGCTCTGCTCTCACACCCAAAGAAAAACAAATAAGTAATAAATAAATAAATCAATACATCAGTGTTTGTCACTCAGCTAAGTCTCAGCACTATGAAGTGAGTTCAGGTCTTCAAACATTCAAAAAAGGAAAAAAAGTAACCAAAGGCATGCCACCAAAACCCCTACAACAGCAAATTAAAAAGTAAACAAAACCCACAAATGCAAGTAACATGCAGAGTAACTACACTGCAAAGGCAGAGGGGGATGACAACTTGTCACCAATTCAGTGATTATGCATTTTAGTTTTTTCATATATTAAAGGAATAACAATTAAAAGGCAGTACACAACCAGATCCAAATTGTCACACAACACCTGCAATCAGCTGAACAAAAAAACCCCTACATAAATACAACTCCAAACCCAAAATCCCACTGTTCAACTCCAGCATTGCAAAGTATACTTCATGATTGTTTAATTAAAGTCATTTTTAGCTTTGCATGGCTGCAATCACCAAACATTGTCTCCCTGTCAGCATTTGAGGGGCTAACACACTGTAGCCAACAATTAGCACAAATCTGGCTGACATTGTTTTCTCTAAAAATAAACCATGCATGTTAAGTAGCTTGAGAACAAACATGAAAACAAGATTTTAGGATAACATTTTCCTTCTCAGTGGAAACACAGACCTTACAGGAAGCCCAAGTAATCATTCCAGGATCTACTCAACCATCACCACACGTCTTTGTCAATGGAGAAGTACCACCAGGGTGTAAATTGGAAGTTTGGGGCATCTGCGATTAAAAATCCTTTCTATGCATAGGGAAGAGATTAAATCCAGTCTTATGGCCAAAATCCATTTAAGAAAATTACCAATTTTCCTTCTTCACCAGCAACAGTCTAAGCATGGGCATCATGGCAAGAGAAGAGCGTGCAAGAAAACAGCCCCTGTGATGTGTTTTTCTTTTGGAAAACTGACTTTTCTAACCTGATCATCAAGAATAAAATCCAACAACACTGAAATAATGCCACGAGCACACAAAGTGCTTGGATTGGGCAGGATGCAGTCCTCTGAATTAGGAGCATTTGAGAAGCAAGCACGCATGCAATTCTAATGACTTCTTTGTTCACCACCCATCTTCAGCTTCAGGACTCAACCAAATGTGGTTGCCCAGCAAAGATGGTTAAACATGACTCACAGCAGAGATGACTCTTTAGTTTTCCTGAAGAAACAGTATTTTTAAATACAGACTGAAATTGCCAAAAAGGAAAGAAAACAGCTTCTCTTGTTGTTTATATTCGGGGCTATTTGAACTCCTGCACTGACAGTGGAAATCATGAACTTAATCTGAAAACTAGCAACAGATACATACTCCAGTTCTGAGGCCAACACATCCCCTTTCCAGGGCCTGCCTGACACATGGATCAGTAAAGGTAGCTTTGGGTGACAGAGGAATAGGCAGCGACCTTGTCCATATTCTGACTATTCCGTCTTACACTAAATATCATTACAAAACTAATGCTGGAAACCCTTTACCAGACTGAAGAAGTTAACATTTTCTACTCAGTGGATAGGAAGTCTATAACTGCTTTTTTTATACCCTGTTCTCATCTCTGAAGGCTTTTATTCTCTAGAGCAAATTAATCAGGCAGCTTGCATTATATGTTCTTTCTCCAGGCCCGGCTCCTCTCAGCATCTCTATTGATCTTCACTCAGTAAGCCATTAGCAAAAGGTTTTGAAAATTTGCTGGTTTTATAGTTCCCAGAGAAAGCAGAGTCCCATTTAAGGGGATTGCCACATTCAGGTTGAAGAGCTCAATCCTCCTAGGGGAGAGATCACCATTTTTCAAAACACGCAACAACGTCCAAATCCCATTCTGCTGTTCACTCACTTGTGCCTGGGTCTCTACTGCTCAATGCTCCTTCCTGCCTTTGAGATGATTGGTGAGCATGGGATTGAGAGATAACAGAGAAGTACCACAAACCTACAGCCAGTAAATAAGCTGGGGGGGGGGGGAACCAAAATCTACAGGATTGATGCTATTAAAAAAAAAAAAAACCACCCACAAACAACAAAACACAACAAAAAATAACACCACAAAAAAACCAAAAAAACCAAAAAAAAACCAACCAACAGGAGAAAGATAGAAAGAGATGGTAGGAAAATGACAACTTTAAATAAGTAAGCTTTTGAAGAAATTATTTGTCCTTTGAACTCCACAAGGTCGCCTCACCAATATACCTCCCTCAAGTCCCCATTTCCTTTCTAGCCCAAGAAAGCCATAGAACTAAAGAAAACTGGTGCAATTTTTGCCATGCTTTTGTGGGGTGTGTGCAAGGTGACCTTTGTCCCTTCTCCTCTGGTAGTTTTCTCTATGCATGCATGAAAGCAAGTTAAACCAAACTAAGATTGATCTTCCATCCTTCCCATTAAATATCATATTAGATCCTGCATACACTCTCAGACCAGCTGACTCAACTGAACGGACTTGGACTTGCTGAAGCACATCTGACCCCCACCCAGAAGGAAGAGGACCACACCAGAAGATACGCACGCAGACAGAAGCTCTGGCTGTCCCGAGGGCTTCACGCACCACGTGCATGTGCACACTGCAATTCTGTTGTGTAGAGTCTCCAGCTGACTTTCAGACTGTGCAGACATTATCCCCTGGCAAACAATGGTGCTCATTCTCCTGCCTGTTCCCCCCAGCCAGCAGAACACCGTGTGTCCTGCTGAACCCACTGAACACAAATGCCAGCCTGGTATAACGTTACCCGCTCGCAGCCTTCGCACAAAGCCGGGCTCGCTGCTCAGCCGAAGCCCGTTAAGCGAGCTGTGGCCCTGCCCGTGGGTCTCCACACCCTTCGGAGGGAGCAAAGCAGTGGAACGAGTTTAGCAGACAGGGGAAGAGCACAAGCAGGGGTAGCAACAAGCAAGGAGCTCCAGAAATGACAGAAAAGAAGATTCTGCTACAAAATAAAACCCCGGTTTAGAGCTGAACTTCCCTGAAGTCCAGGGATGATGAGATCTAAATCAAAGAGGAAGTAAATTTATTTTTAATTATTTATAGTTAGAAACTATGCATCTCTAGGACTATGACACTGAAGACAACCTAATATGAAATGCCTGTGTCAACGGCTCCCCTCTTTCCCACACAGGGTACCATACTCCAGTCCTAACTGCTGTTATGAAGAGAGTGTGATTTTAAAATGCAACCTCAAACCTGAGGTTTAATTCCTTTACAGACACTGAAACAGCAACAGGAGGGCCAGATCCATATTCCCCCAGCTCACCTCACTGTACCCATCCACCTCTGACCTCACATGCTCAAACTTCTTCATAGCCACAAGGCCAAGAGATCAGGACACATTGCCACAGGGATGACTGGCTTAAATCTAGCACTAAGTACCACATTGAGGACAGACCTGCTGTCTACAGCCTGGCCCAAAGGCCAGGGGCTGAAGGACCACCAGGTGACTGGCCCCTGCCTTGGCTTGCTGGACCTCACAGAACTCCATCCAAGCACGTGGCAAGCACCAAGCTACTGCCAGGAGGGCTGGCCAGAAGCTTCCTTGGAGCTCAAGCATACAGGGATCAGCTCCACATCTGCTTTAGCCTGCGGCCTGAATGTTTTATTCAGGCTCCTTCATCTCCATCCTGCTGCCTGGCAGTGGAGCAACGCCCAACGGGAACCAGATGCAAGCCAGACCTCCTCCTGCCAGCCAGAAACCTCAGGGTGAAGGAGGTGATGGGTGGAGGGGACAAGCACAGCTAGTTCTCTTTCAATATTTACTGTAATTCAGCTCACTGCCCTTCAGTTTCAGCTGTGACAGGTCCATACGCACCCCAGCACACCCACCCCACCTCTGAAGCCACCCCAACCCCGCTGGCACCCTCCCACCGTGGGGAGAGGCAGCGGCAGATGGAGGAAGCGCAGCTCTTCCATTTCCTGCAGTTTGCTAATCTGCTCCATGCAGCTGCAAACCCCACACCAGGACACAGCTCCGTGGCCTTACCACAACGGTGAGGCTTTGCCTCGCCACCATGTGCCTGCATCTGGCTGGTCCCAGTCCACGGGAGGCAGGACTGCAGCTCCTGCATTCAAGGCAGGAAATCCCAGTCACAGTTAAGCTGTGTTTTTTCCAGTTCTCGCGAGTGAATGGCTCAGGCTGCAATGCAAGCCCAGATCAGTCTGGCCATGCTGGAGGGGTGATGACTGGCCCTGGCTGGTCAGCTCTGGAGGGAGCCCAGAGTGGTGTCATAAGCAATTAATGTGATTTAGAAATTCCTCCACCCTGTGCCTAACGTCCCACTAAAAGGAGTGGAAAAACAAAAACAACAACAACAAACACAAAACACCCCCTGCAGCAGCCACTGGTCAGTAAGGAAAGGCAGAATCAATCCCTTTCCTCAGAAGAGGCCTATAACTCATGGGGCATCCAAACTCACTTGACAAGAGAGATATATCAGTACCCGAGAGGAAATCAAGCTCTCTCCACTATAGATCCGATATGGATTGCACAATCGGGTGCTTCCTTGCCCACACCGCCACAAACACAAGCTGCCTGCATGCAGGAAAATAAGTATATATAGGGTTTGGGGTTTTTTAAATCCACCACCCATTTCACCTCCCCCTCACTTCAAGCAGTGAAAACAGCTTCTGTCCAACTGTCACGTGAGATTTAAGCAGAAATGACAAGAAAGGCAGCTTTGTGCAACTCTCCCTGCAATTTCCCCATCTATGATGTACATGGAAAGCAAAGAGAGACAGAGACCTCAACGAGACACAGAGGACAAACAAAATGACCAGTAAAAATATACTGTAAGTGTACACCCCTCACACAATGACCCACGGACCAACCACCACTGCCTGCTTCTGTATAGCTGGGCACTCTGCTGCTCTTTGGGGGGATTTATTAACGATGCATCAGCAAAATAATACAAATAAAGTCCCAAAGGAATACTTTTCCCCTACTGCTCCTCTGCCATTGCAAAACTTCCTCTTTAGGCAGTGGCAGTGCCCCAGCCAAGATTCACATTGGCTTGATGCAAACAATGTTAATACCATTCGATGGATGTACATTTTACTTTTTTTGTTTTTCTTCCTTCCTTGTATTAACACAAATACTTAGAAGAGACCAGCCCTGGCAGCGATTATTATAGTAGCTCTGTGCATAAGTCTCCAGGCTATTCCAGCTACTATCCCAGTAATATGGCCCTCTGCTCTTTTTGAGGTAGCCTTTCACAAGTCGCCTAAACTATTTTCTCGTTTCCCAAGCTCTAAGGCTTGTTCTAGCACAACCTCTCTTACGCACGTTTAAGCCACACCGTGGCATAAATTGTACACCAGTCTGAGTTCCAAGGAAGCAAACTGCTCCCAATCTTGATTATATCCATTATGCAATTTAAGAATTTTGGGTTGGGTGGTCTTGATTTTTTTTTATTTATTTATTTTTATTATTATTATTTTGATCCATCATTGAAAAGCTTTCCAGGACATCTGTCCCCAGCAGCCCAGTATTACTAACAAGTTCTCTAAGCAGATATAGAAAGCCTTTGAGATTTTTCTGGCTGAAAAACATGAGAGGACAATCCATGGCATAACAAGATGATGTGCAGTGTTAGTGGAAGGGGCTGGCAATGGAGAGAAGAGGAGGGGAAAAAAAAAATTAAAAAACACCACACAAAACCCAAAAACCCAACAGATACACATCCAGAAATATCCAAGCATGCAGTCTGAAGGAAAACCTGTCTTTCAGTTTTTCATCTTTCTCCTCATGGAAGATTAAAAATCAATTTTGAATCTTGTGCCCAAAAAGCTTTAAGACAGTGAATCCATTAGAGAGAAGTGAAGAGAAGTCTCAAGCTGTTGGTTATAAAATCATACCCAAGGACAACAAGCCAATTTCCCTCTCCAAAATTCTTCAACATCCACACAAACCTCATCCCCCTCCCAATATTTACATACAGAATAACCAGAAGAGCTGGAGGTGGGGGAAAAAAAAGTAAACCCTTGTGTGTGTGTACAGCGGGGTTTCTACTGCACTTGGCAGACCTCCGGAAGATGAGAGGCAGAAATCCCAAGAGCAGCGTGCAGGGGAAGGAATCTGCTCTGGGCAGCTCTGCAAGCAGCCTCACATGCTTCAGCAAACCCGGCCACATCAGTGGGCGATGCCAGAGCCCTGCACGCTTGGGAAAAAGGATGAATTCACAAGAATTTTACAGAACCAAGGGAGAGGCAGGGTACAGTTAGTGGAAATATGATCATCAAGAGCAACCTACTGCCTTGATATGCTGCTGTCTGCACTTTCCAGCTGATGAAACCAGAGGGTTTGGGGGGGTGGAGGGGGAATTTAATCCAAATCCTGAGAATACAGAAGAGGGTGCAGGAGGAGCGAACAGCAACAGTCAAGGGATGTTCAGCAGTGAAAAAATGCTCTTTACTGTTACAGTAAATTCACAGTTACTAAACAGGTGGAGAGAAGACCCTTTTAACAGGAATGGCTGAGAGATTGATTTGAGAATGAGAAAAGCTCATTTTTACGGAGTGAAAAGCTCTACCCCATGTAGTTATTTGTAGCTAGTAGAATACACTGGATTTCTTCCCTTTATCACCACAAACAAGAGCCTGTTTGTAATGTAAAGCTGCAAGTTACACGGCCAGTACCAGTGCCTGTTCTTTTATACTTCATCTCCCAATTTTATCATAAACACACACACAGCTTACGGTTGCCTATAAATTTCATCCTCAAACTCTTCAGAACAAAACACCATGTACTTTAATCTTAATGTACTTCCTATCAAAAAGATCCTGCACGCGGGGTTTGCTACTACTAAGCAGTAGAAGTGCCATGAGATATGTTATCCTTATTTTACAGAAGAAACAGAGGGACAGAGATTAAATAATTTATCTAGACAGGGGGGGAAAACGACATGCCCCAATTTTCAACTCTGATTTTTGCAGCCCCCCCCCCCAGCTGTGCTAAAAGCACTTCGGAGGGGCTCTTCAGAGAAATGCAGAGAAAATATTTGCAAAAATTAAATTTCACAGTTTTAATAAAATTTACACACTGATGTTCAATAAGCATGACACAAAAAGCCTCACGATTTTAAATAGCTCAAAAAAATTAAACTAGGTGTTGTGCACCTTTAACTATTAAAGCAGTAGGTTTTATACAAGATGGGGAGACTTTGCAGGTGCTCCTCTTTTCAAAAGAGGAGGCAAAGGAACTAACTGTGTTTTACAAGAACGCAAAGACAGGTCCAAGTATTTTAAGTACATGGAAGAGAGAAAACCCATATGCTCACGCATGGGCACGAGTGCACACAGACACTTCAGTACAGCTAGTATATGGTTAGTATGTCATGCAAAACAACAAACTCCTTTGGCTGCCAATGAAGTTGGGTAACAGCCCACAGAGGCAGGTAGATGCAACCGCCTCCCGGGAACCCACCTTCTAGCATACACATTTATTTTCAGTTTAACATGAAGTTGTCATGAGAAAATAAATATATATCTTCCTTAAAATACTTCTCAACCTACAGTCCTACTCTGTAAATCCAGCAGAAGACAGCTGAATGCTTGACAAGCATTGTTTCACAGACCCTTGAAAAGGTTACATTTACAAAAACCTCCACCTCTCATCAAAAGAGGAAACGCTTAAGCGGTTTAAATTTGGTGTAGCAAGAAACTTGCATACAGATTAGCTAATTTATTTGCTATGATGTTGCAAGACACTGTTTTATTAGCTTAATTTGTCTTTAGCAGCACTGGAGACCAAGGTAACTACAGCTGAGTTGCTGGAGCCTGGATTGGGGAAAAAAAAAAGAAAAGGCTTTTGAAAAAACTCTCTCGTTAGTCTTGCACTCGCAGACTGGTTTTTTGTTTGTTTGTTTTCAAAAAAAGTCTTGCTTTTTTGAAGCAAATGAAGCTTATAAAAAGCTAGTTGGCAGTTAGCAAATATTTCTTCACTTCAAAGACTATTCATATCAGAGATTCTACAAAGTCCACAGCATGCTAAATTGACACAAATCCCCAACAGAAACAGAGCTTATATTTAACCTACTAGCAAAATTCATCTACCTGAATAATTAATATTTTTCAAATGAAGATTTCAGTTAGCTCTCTAGGTGTGCAATATTAAATCTATTACCATTTGTTAATTTTCAGCACACCAGTGGAGTTAAGATCAAAATCAGAGTGCAGAGACAGGAACTTGGCATCAGAGAAGAGCGAGAGGTTTGACAATGGCTTCAGCGAGGCTGGATTTCACCCCAGTCACTCCATGCTGCTTCAGTTTATTTTTCCTTCTTTTCTCCAGCTCTTCTTCTTCTCTGTCTCCCCCCCCCATCTCTTCCAAAATACACTACAGCTCCAGTGAGTTCCCAGCCCTCAAACTACCCAGCCAAGAAAGCCAATACAAATAAAATCTGTGCTGCAGCTTCTACAGACCTAGGACCACTTTACATCATCCTGTCAGATATTAAGAAAAAGAAAAAAAAAAACACACAAAGAGGAAAAAAGACTACAATAAAAGTGAGCCATCTTGTTTCCTTTGAGTGTGAAAAGGCTTTAAGTGTGAAAAAAATACAAAGCAGCTAATGGTAATCTGTTACACAGAAAACCTCCTCCAAGCATTTTGTTTCCCAGGAGCACCAAGCGTACGAGACCGACCAAAACCCGACACCAGATCCACGTGAAATGCTGCGCGTAGTCTGCAAACCAGTTACCATGACTGCACATGCAAATTGGTCAGATAAAAGCCAGTCAGAGGAATAATTGGCTATTTGGAGGTACAAAATGACTAATCTATCACAGCCACCACATAAGTGGGTTTTTTTCCCCTCCGCTTCATAATTGTGCCACTTAATTCTCCAAGTCCAACCGAGTATTTCGGATGCCGTGTGGTACAGTAAGTACTGTAACAAAGCGGGATGCAGAACCCAGGCTCCATTCAGAGCTCCACCACTGCTGTGACAAGTCCAGAGTCAAGGGACAACTTCTACAGTTGACTACAAAAACGCCACCCATTCCCAGCAGTCTTAAACACCTCTCTGTAGGGAACTTGTATCCTCTGAAGAAGCCTTGAAAGCCAGTAGTGCTGAAAACCCCAGCATGGATTGAATCTCTGCTCTGTGTGTGTCACCCATGCCACTTGTGAGCCCAACTGTTCATCAGGAACCTTCACAACTGACATTATTCAACATCTTACTGTTATTCAAACAGCACTCTCCAAAAATCATAACTTTGCAGAATTCTTGTGTCTTCCTGCCTAGCAAAAATTTAGCACAATTATAAAAAGCCATCACCAGTTAAGTCTTTTAGGAACCACAGCTTCATTCCAGGTCCTCACAGCTAAAGCAGGAGCAAAGAATGAGCCATCTTCCCCCTCATCCAGGAGGCAATGAAAATTGGTAACAAATGGTTTCCCTTACTGGCAAACACACAGGGACTAGCCAGCTTCAACTTTAATGCCACTTTTACTTACTATGATACCACCTATTTTCCAACTGCAAGTATTGACCATTTTCTTTTAATGCCTTCTTTGTGGGATATGAAATTAAATCAGCCAGGACAGAATTGTAGAATACAGGAGGCAAAGCACAACAGGTCTGTATAAAACCTCACACCCAAATGCTTAAGACTTCAATCATGCTGTGACAGCAAGCTTTCTATTAAACACTTTGATAAAGCAGGGAAGTTAAAGCCTTGAATATTCTCCCTTTTAGGCACAGAGCAAATGGATCAGCTGCTAGTAATTATTCGCTTTCCCTGTGCTTCTGACATTCTCATATGTGAAATGGTCCTAATATCTTCATTCATCTACACAGTTAGTGTTAAGTCCTCCGCAGAAGTGAATTTACCACTGTCATCTCACTTCTTATCTTCTGAGACTTAAACCAAAATATCATCCTCTATTCCTGTTCTCAGCCCAAAATGCAGATGCTTGACCTTAAAAAGTATTTAAGGAAATCATATATAAGCCAGCACCTGTACAGAACTGCACCTGCTCACACCAAACCAACACCCACACCTACAGGCAGGATGTAGGAGATCATTTACACACATGAAGCTATAGGGGAAGCAAAGGCAAAAAAGACACTCGTGTCCAAAACTACCTAATTATGAGATTACCAAGAGAAGCTTGCAGGTTTCTTATAGTTCAATTTCAAGTTCATCTTCTCATTGGAGCTGGGAGTCCAAGATGTAACCTCCTGCTCCTTCTCCTGCAACCGTGGTCAAGAAAGCCCCTGTCTCCAGACAGGTTTCTCCCATGCATTCCTGGCAGGCACTTTCCATCTTTTCTCTCCTTGCATTTTCTGGTGAATCCGTATGCGCTGCTGGAGATGGGATCTGGCATGCACACTGCCATATGAAAACCCTCTGCCCAGATGTGCTAATCTCCTATGGCAACCCACTTCACCACACATGACCTCCAAAGGCATGATTTGACAAGGTCAATGACTACTGTGCCACAGAGGTTACTTATGCTCGCTGAAGTCTCCGATGTGCACACAAGAGGGTCCCTCCCTCTCTTTTAATGCAATTAAATGCTTTTTATATAGAAATTTGCACAATTTACACGCAATTTTCTCACCCTTCCCATGCAACCAGCCTCCATTAAAACCATTTTCTTCAGCAGAGCCAGCACTTATCTGGCCTCAAACACTGATCTTATCCTCTCAACACTTTCTTCAGTCCCTCCATGGGATTCCAACAGGGAAAATGACACTGATGAGAACTGCTTCTTTCCCCACTCTTTGGATTTAATATCCAGTACAGGCTTCTCCTCATACAATACAGACAGAGGATACAGTACAGAAAGACAGGAAGAAAAAAAATAATATCAGAAGGCTAAAAAGAAGGAACTCTGTGTGAACTGAGCAAGAAATGTCATTTACAGACTGAACTACTTCTATCCTTCTGCCATCAAGAGGGCTAGATACCTCATCCACTCCAAGCACCCAACCAAGCACAAACAAAAGCTTGTTTCTTCTTTCTCCCTGTCACATTGAAACTAATCAGTGAAAACAAGGTAGAAATGGGGGTTTCAGAGCAATTAAACTGCAAGTGAATTTTTATCTCTCCAAGTAATTCCTTCTGCCCTCAGCCATTCCTTGTTACCCCATGCATGACCACAGCAGCCCAACTTCACAAGCCTAACCAAGACTAGAATCATTCCAGCACCACTATCATTTTACACCATCCATTTCAGTGGACCCCCAACTTAGAAGATTACCTAAACCACAGAAAGTATAGCTATAATCCTGCTACAGAGACTTGGGCCACATTTGCAGGGTTTCTTTAATCAATACACATCTGCTCTGCATCCCCCTCTCCCCTGCGTCCTGCCTGCCCAGTGCCAGAAGGACATTTGCGTGGCTGTGCAGAGAGCCAGATCAGGGAACCAGGGAATTAGTTTTCCTGGCAGCATAAATACTAGAGCTGGCACAAGGGAGGTAATCGGGACAAGCAGCCAGGGCAGGAAAGGACCATCCCCTTCAGCAAAAACATGTACATATGTCAGATTAAAGTGATCAGATCCCCAGCTCCCTCTCCCCACTTCTGCAAGCGTGGGAACTACACAGCAGCATGGAAGATCGAGTCATTTAACTTTGCAAAAGGTTGTCTGTCTAAATACCAAGCTATTTTCACAGCTTGTTTCCTCACCGGCTTCCCCCCGTCAAAAAAAAAAAAAAAAATTGAATAAAGAGATGTGGACCATGTCAGTCACCACGTTCCTGTACCCTGGTACAGAGCAAAGGACAAGGTGCTGGGCTGCAAGGGGCTGAGGATGGCAGTTCTGGGCTCCTAAATGGAAGGGTGCTAACGTTTTCTCTGGCAAGGTAAACAAACCCAGCAGTACAAAGATTGAATGACTCCATGGAACAAAAGGGAAAATAAGGTCAAACTCAGGAGAAAAAAAAAAAAAAAAAAAAAAAAAAAAAAAAGAAAAAAAAAAAAAAAAACAGAAAAAAAAAAAAAAAAAAGGTGCTGGATTCCCCCCGATCCAGCCAACCTTCCTGT
>JANIJG010008044.1:0-31811 GCA_024611175.1 Megaceryle torquata | reverse complement strand
CTGCTCTTCTATCCCACACTTCCTGAGTTTCTCCACAAGGATGTTATGGGAGACTGTGCCAAAAGCCTTGCTAAGGTAATAGTGTTCCTTCCCACAAACACAAACTCATTCTATTGTCTAGAATAATATGTATTAAGACTGCTACTGTTTTTCTTTAAACAATTTGCTCTTATGATAACCAGTGAACAAACAAAGGCATAAAATTATGAATTTCAGAATTACTTAACTTAGAAAGGAGCAAATTCAAGTTAGACCAGCAGTTTGTATTTAGTATTTGGAATATCTGGACACTAATATCTCAACTGCATAGACTACAAACATGTAGATTTATGGGCTACCAAGAGTTTAATTTATTTCCTTCTCTTCATACAATGCTTTATAGTACAACAGTCAAAGACATTTCTTTCAATAACAATGTTTAAGGCTATCAGCATTAAATTGTTCTGGAAATTACATCCACCACTTGATCAGATTCATTACCAGGGAATTTATTTTGACTGTATTTCAAAATTATTTATGGAAGTAGTCAACTCAACTCAAAAGGACCTCAAGAAATCAAGTGAGTAGGCAATGAAATGGACCTCAGCATACGTAAAGTTAAAATAATACAACCAGAGCGGGGGACCCAACAAGCTGTGCCTGGTACGTTGAACTTGGAAGTTGCAATTACAACTCCAGAGAGAAACTCTAGCCACCAGTGACTTATAGAATCACCATGGAATCACCAGCTTAGTGAGCAGCAACAGAAAAAGAACAGGACATACAAAACAAAAGGTTACAAAACTTACAAAGATGGCAGATAAAGCGAGGGCAAAGCTGTTGCTGACTAAATTCCTTGGCATGAGAACTGGGAATAACTTGATAAAGTTAGTAGGAGACCGGACTAAAATGCATACAGCTCTTTACCCATCTGGCAGTGAACTTCTGCCCTCTGTTGCTACAGGAGGCTGCAGAGCAAGCAGGACTAGCATCTTCAGAATGGGGTAGGCAAATTCATGGGCAAGTCCACAAAGGGCTACTTAAAAAGGACTAGGTATATAAAGCAACTATGGATGCTGAGTAGGCACAACAGAAACACCAAAACAGTGGTGAGACTTGCATGCTTTCCTTGTGCAGCAACCCCTAATGTCCTGGGACTGCCAAGCTAGATGGGCCATCATCATGGTCACGTAGTGGGGTACTTCTCTAATTCTTATGTGTCTTTTTGTGGAAGAATGGGACAGGATGCGACTGAATCCTGTTAACTACAGCATTGTGATCTGTAGAGAGCCTCAAAATCACAAACTGATCTTAAAGCATTAGAGAAACTGTATATATGTGAATAATGTTCTGAGCACAGTTGTGGATTCCTGACAAACACAGATTTGGAAAAAAAAAAAATAAAAAAAATATACCATTGAAAGATAAAAAGATGCAGGTCAATCTGGAGGTCCAGTAGGACACTAGCAACACTACAATTTAATTAAAACACTTGGAAAACCAGGTGGAAAAACTTTAAAGGTAAGGACAAAAAGGAAAAAAGAAAGGCAGAAAGCAAAAATGTAACAGACTACAGCTGAAAGGTGAAGTCTGGGCAGGACGTAACCAAAACAACTGCTGCTTTTCAAGATGAGCAGTTGAAAGGAAATATAAATGCAAGTGTAGTTTCACAGAATCACAGAACGTCTTTAGATGGGAGAGACTTTCAAGATCATCCAGTCCAACCTTCAACCCAACGCTGCAGTCTCACCACTAAACCACGTCCCTGAGCACCAGGTCCACACGCCATTTCAATGCTTCCAGGGACGGTGACTCCACCACTGCCCTGAGCAGATCATTCCAATGTTTGATAACCTTCTCAGTGAAGAAATGTTTCCTAATATCCAGCCTAAGCCTCCCCCGGTGCAGCTCGCAGCCATTCCCTCTGCTCCTGTCACACGTCACCAGGGAGAAGAGGCTGTCCCCCTCCTCACTCCAACCTCCTTTCAGGTAGTTGTAGAGAGCGAGAAGGTCTCCCCTCAGCCTCCTCTTCTCCAACTAGCACAGAAGGATGAGAACTCCAACATCTGTGAATTCAACACACACAAAGGTACATTAAATGCAAGTATGATCAGACACCTGAAGACCTAAGTCTGCTGTGCTTCGAGGTAACAAAGCTCTCCAGCCTTCTGTTGTAATCTGCACTTCTGATTCTTGATGCCACACTGGCTGGAGTGTATATTCCTAGCAGAATACAGAGGACCTCAAAATAACTATCAGTTCTAAATGCACAGGCATTGGCATTCATACATCACAACTTCAAGTGCATGAAACTCTTGTAAAAATGGAAGTTGCTTATTTAGCACTGTAGAGTATCTGTCCCCCTTTTAAAAGTGAGGAACCATGGGGTGTGGACACCAGAATTACAGGGTTAAATGCACTAATAGTTCATCAGCTCATAGGTCATGTGGCAATATTATTAACTGTCCTCTGAGACAGAGGAGAAAGAGCCTCTTTCAAACTGAGGAGACAATCCAGATTTTTTTTTAATTCAGACCTGGTAGACAGAAATGAACTTGCAGTACTTGTTATGTTCTTTACAATGTAAATGTATCTAGCAGATCTTCCTCCAGGCAATTAGCAAGTATCCTTAAAAGAAATAAAAAAAATGCCCTAAAACCTACAAACCATTTAACATTTACCCTATGAGTGTAAAATGTTGTTACTAAGAATCATACATACGGATGATCTCATTCAGCCAATGTGGGCAGAGAGGAAGAGACTTGAGGTGAGCAACCCAGACAGTAAAACCAGGGCAGCTAGACTGGAGCTGGATTACCAATGCTCCCTCTTGTCCCACCTTCACAAGGACAGTTGGACTAACTGGAGAACAGCCTGCCAGCACGCACAACTCTCTATGGAACATAACTCCAGTCTGAAAGACTTTAAAGTTTTTTTTCAGGAAAAAGTGGTAAAAAGGTCTATTCCAGGATGTTCACAGTTATTAAAATGGGCTACTTGGACCTTAGATTAGATTTTTCATTTGTGGTCTAGCACAGCTAAACAGCTGAGACCGCAAACAGATGTGTTCAAAGACCATGGGAAGAATACAGCTAGACAGGTGAATTTATTTCTCTCTGTTTAAATTCCAGAGGTCAGTCACTTCTAAGAAAGATCAGCGAGGTTTTGCTTCATCATGGAAGTTCATTCACTGTGTGGAGCCAGTGCTCCACTACTAGAGCCTAATAACCTGTGAGGCTGGTAAGAACACCTGGCACACTCTTCTTAGTGCTTCAAGTTTGAAAAGAGGAGTTTTAAATTTGCCTTTGAGTGGATCAAATAGTTGGGTCATCCAAGCTTTTAGAGTACACCCCTTAACTGAGACATAAAAAGCTGCTGACAAGCAGAGGAGACATGAGACAAAGCATGGAAAGGCATCTCCCTGTGCACATGTCATCATTCTAAAAACAGTATTAGACTATCTGACCTGATGAGGGACAATACAAGGTGACACAGAGTTGATCTAGACAGTATACATGTCATGTCCAACCTACAGCTACCAGAGCCCAGTAGACAGAATGGTGCAATGAGACATTAAAAGATGTGACAGACATGTTTATTGTGGCAGCGTGACAAGTCCCCTTTGCAGATTTGCCACAGGATCTGTTCCATAACACATGGCTGCTAAAGGACTCAAAACCCCTGTGATGTTCTTTATGAACTGCACAGGGTGAGCTGCAATTTCTTCTTGCTTGTCTGAGGGCCAGGGTGGAAGAGCTAAAGAGCGGCATCTGACAGAAACAGAAGAGAGGAAGTAATGAAAGGCATTGGAAAACCTGATTCTCCAGAGGTTCTCATTAACAAGACACCATTGGAAACAATGCCAGAAAAGTGGGATTCCTCTAGAAAAGTGACTGGCTATAGCTAACATAATGAAGGTCAGGTCACTGCACCACAACAGCTAATCCCATCCAGTAATTTCAAGAAAAAAAAAAAGAGAATGTTTGCCACTTAAACCATTCATCTTTGTGCTAAACGTTGTGGGCCCAGAAACAGAAGGAAGTGGAAGTCAGACAGGTAGGCATGCAGCAACTGCAAAAGATTTATGAGCAACTGCCAGGACCAAAAGAACTAAAGCAAATCAGGTGAAACAAAGGATGATTGAAAGCTCTTTCTATTTGGCTGAAATTGGGCAACAACTTCTCATGGGCTCCCAAGTTGACAGGTAAGCTGTGGTCATGGCAGATGCCTAACAGCTTTCAAGGAGACCTTGAGCATTTTAAATCACAGGCACTTTTCACCTGCAGAGGTAAAGAGCATCCAAAAGACAACTTCTCAATGCACTACAGATAGTTCATAGGCATCTGCATATGCTCTCAACATGATATGATTATCATGCATATTATCATCACACTCAATAACATCTAAGAGACTGTCAAATGCACAAAGGGCTTCATCATAAGCATTTTCTATAGTGAAAGAAAATGATGGATGAAATAAGAGTGTTATTGAACTCCTAGCTGAATGTATCAAGAGTTTGTGTTGCTATTAAAGATGGTTTAATGTCATAGCCACGTTATTTCCATACATGTGGTATTCACTGATCAAACTGAGCTGCTGATAACAGAAATTTTAGATCTCTGTTGATCACCAGAGTCCTGTCACATGTCACATTGTACCATGAGTCCATCCATATTGTTGTAAACTGCTGTGAATGTATAAGTAAAATGGAATAGATTTTGTTAACAAAGGCGATCCACCCTTTGCAAGGCCTACATGCAATCTCATCTGAAATAACATAATTGTTACATGCTTGATATGGCCCATTAGTTCCTTTGCCATGGATAGTGTTTAGCAGCACTTTATGTCATTCCCACAGCACACAGTCATGTAAAAAGTTGTGGTTATTTATGTATTTTCCTCCAATAATATGGTTCACCTCGATCATACAATTCCAAATACAGGGGTGCATTTTGTTCCGTACCACAATGCAAGAACCTGCAGATTCTGCTTGATGGGGCCCGTGAAAACCTAATGTGAAGTTCTGCTTTCAAGAAAAGGTTGTTTGAGGTGACTTCCAGAGGTCCTTGCCCACGCAAACGGCTACAATTCTGTGATTCTGATGGCAAGGTTCTCAAACTCTCAGAACAAAGATCGTTCGGTGCCTCTCAAAACTCACTCTTGTTTTGATTTTGCCCAAATGTTGCTCTAAGTGTTGCATTTTTTTGAGTATGCAGATTTATCATTTGCTCATCAGAATTGTTCCTTTTTCTGATAAAGACAATTATTATAATGCCTAATAACATCTAAGAGACTGACAAATGTACAAAGAGGCTTCATCATAAGCATTTTCTATAGAGAAAGCAAGCGATGGATGAAATAAAATTGAAGTTTTACTGAACTCATAGCTGAGTATCAACTTTTCTCTTCCCCTTCCCCCCCCGCCTTGTTTTTAACAAAAGCTGGAACTCAGAAATGATGGGTTTAAGTTGACAAGACTCTTTTTGAAAATTCTGGACTAATTAACTGCATAATATTATGTACTAAGAGTCTGATTAAGATCTGATTCAGAGGCCCACATATTCCACCATTTAATATATTTCATTACATAAACTTAACCATTTAAGATGTGTGCTGTATTGGGTCTTTCTGTGACATACATACAGCACCTAGTGCAGTAGAAGCACATCTGAATTACCAAAATAAGAACAGTAAGTCATCATACTTTTCAGCTTATAAAATTATTCTTGGTAACAAGTCTCGGACAGAAAATCTATTTTTAGATGATTGGCAACTCCTATTCTCTCAGGCTGCAGAGAAGGGGATACTCTGCGTGGAAAAAAAACCCAATAAAATAAAACCAAGAGCTCCAATACTGCAATGAACAAAAATCACCAGCTATCACATAGCATTTTAATACTCCAGCACTGACAGCAAACCTGCAATAAAATAAGGTATTTCTATTCTAAGTAAAGATTATCTTGCTTATCATCTGCAGTTCTTCCATTAATACCAGTTTCATAACAAAACCTCAGAGAACCAACAAAAAAGGGTAAAAAATATCACAAACACAAGCAAGATTCACCCATCAGACTACTTTCTAATCCTAATATGTACATAGTATTTTAAGAGTGGAGGCAGATGATGTACTGTGTATGTATACATCCATACTTTTGATTATTCTTTTAACTCATAATAGTTTATTTATTGCCTTGGACTTTGAAGTCTGTTATCCCATTTTTTTCTTACTGCTCACTAAGTGAGATAGAAGCAGGCTTCTTCACTTCCACTCTCTCAAGCAGGACTACATTACTGCTAATGGTAATTTAATTAACTAATTGGTGTATCTAGACATAAGGAGAAAATAATTTAGACACAAGATTCTTAGTTTTTATTAGTTATTGCCTCAGGATATTTTTCTCCAAGTAACATTAAAATGAAATCTAGATTTCCAAAAAGCAGATTATCCTTTGACACACAGATGGTTTTACAATTTCTTTCATTTTCTTTCTACACTCTCATTTCTATATTCCTACAATAAAATCAAACTGAACAATTCCAGTTCCTTAACAAGGATTATGATATTTCCTCTTAACTGACCTAGAGGAAGTGTAACACAACTAGTGTTTTATCAGAGAAAAAGTGATCCTTATTATTTCTAAGTATAAATCAGCATACAAACCTTTAGTGTTGACCATTTTTGCTGTGACCTCTAGTTTCTCCAGTGGTTCTGTTCCAATATTTTCTAACTTAATAATAAGCTGTTGGGTCTCTCCATTGTAAAGCTGGACTGACACATTAGTGGAGATTTCATCCCCTGAAGAAGGCT
Organism: Megaceryle torquata; assembly: GCA_024611175.1. Classification (NCBI taxonomy): domain Eukaryota; kingdom Metazoa; phylum Chordata; class Aves; order Coraciiformes; family Cerylidae; genus Megaceryle; species Megaceryle torquata. The sequence continues at coordinate 25,024 of JANIJG010008044.1, read as the reverse complement.
GAAGCGTATGAGCAGACCTAAAAATATGACATATAGACAAAATATTATGATAAAAATGTTAGCAGCCTGTCCAACTTACTGTTCTATTAGCTATTCTTTGTAGACTCAGAAACTACTGCTCTGCAATCTTGAAGATATTAGATACCATTTTTCATTCTCATTTAAGAGGGAGTCAGTTTTTACACCCATTGAGAACAAATGTTAATATCTTATGCATAAAAAAAAGTCAGATTTCAAACAATATAAAAAAAGAAAAATATTCCTAACTCTAAAAACTTGGTAAAAATTGCTGGGGGGGAGGGAGGAAGATATGACAGACATGTTTCACCCTGTGCAGTTCATAAAGAACATCACAGGCGTTTTGAGTCCTTTAGCAGCCATGGCTACTCTTGATAATCTTTTCTTCCATGTGCTATCATCACCCGAATGAGCTGATCCATCACTTCTCCAGTGATGGAGGCGAACAGACCAGAATTTTATACTAGGTCACCTAATTCACTGGTGCACATAAAACTTCTTAACCTTTCATGGTAAGTTGATAGCTCCCTATTTCCTCAAAAAATGTTTATAGGAAAGAGTTTCAACTGTATCCAGAAGCTAAGTAAAAAAGAATCCTAAAGGAAATTAATTAGGAAATAAACCAAATCCATTATACATGCATACATGTCTATACACCGAGACACCTGCCAGAAGTGACCACAGCTGATCCTCAGAAAGTTCAGTTTAGTCAAAGTACCTCCACACTGATTCCTTACCAGGCAATATGAAATATTTCATCTGGAATAGCATGTCCAGTTCTGGGCCCCTCAGTTCAAGGATAGGGAACTGCTTGAAAGGGTCCAGAGCAGAGCCACAGAGATGGTGAAGGAAGGAGAACATCTCCCTGCTGAGGAAAGGCTGAGGGAGCTGGGTCTCTTTAGCTTGGAGAAGAGGAGACTGAGGGGTGACCTCATTCATGTTTATAAATATGTAAAGGGCAAGTGTCAGGAAGATGGAGCCAGGCTCTGCTGTGTGACATCCAATGACAGGACACAGGGCAATGGGAGCAAGGTGGAGCATAGGGGGTTCCATGGAAACATAAGGAGGAACTTTTTGATAGTGAGGGCAACAGAGACTGGAACAGGCTGCCCAGAGAGCTTGTGGAGTCTCCTTCTCTAGAGATATTCAAAGCTCACCTGGCATGTTCCTGTGTGACCTGATCTCCGTGACCCTACTCTGTCAGTGGGGTTGGACTTGATGATCTTTAGAGGTCCCTTCCAACCCCTACCCTTCTGTGATTCCATGGTATGTACAAGTGGATCTGAAGGACAATTTGATACACTGAACAGCTGCGGAGCACAGAAATGAACTCCTCTACTTGCAATGTGTTTTAAGGATGCAAAACTAAAAGCAGACAACTATAGCACAAATGTTCTGAATGCTTTGATGCTATTCTGTTATTTAATGCTATTTAATGAAATAGTTTCTAGAAAAAAAAATTATTTTTTTATGAGCAGACAGAAAAGCACAAGAAAAATTCAGTGAAAACAGCGTTTCTTCAAGTTCAAAGCCAGCTTCTTATGATGTTGACCTTTATTAAAATGGGTCTTTTCCTCTAACTCTGTATTCCAGGAACACGTACCTAAAATTGCATGCTGGTAAGATGATTCAGTCCTACTACTTGTTGAATCTATCATCTTCACATATACTTCCTTTTCTAGGAGACTGATCTGCTCATCTTCTACAAAAGGTATCTAATCCTCTTTATATACTACAAACACAATTTTATTTAGGCTTCCTAATGAAAAGATCTCTACTGCAACAGGCTACAAACTTTGGCCACATTATTTCTACAGAAGCTATTTGCAAAAATTTCTGTGATCTTACATGAACACAACTGATTAAGAAAAATGAACTGCAAGATTATCTTCAGCATTGTCATGAAAAAGTTAAGTAAACCTCCTCAGAAGCCTTCTAGATGGAAGTGTTAATCAAGGGGAGTTTGAACTCATTATCCTTTCCCTCTCATATGTGAGCTACTGTAAATGTGTGTTTATTGCTGCTGTTAACAACCAAGTGATTTTCCAGGTTATGTTTTTTATCAAGTCTAGTATAGAAAACAGATTTCTTGTTCCATTGTGTTTTTAATTTTATGTACTGAGGAGAACTCAGAGTGGCAAATATAGATGTGGCATACAAACTTATGTAATCCAGAGACATGCAAAACATGTGGTTGTTTTGCTAGGAAAAGAATGACTAAAGACATCCCTTACCATTGACAGTGATCTGTCCGGTAGTTTGAGGAACACCAACAAGAGTTACTGGATAGAGACCAGATTCTGCAGGCAGAGAAAGGGCTGCAGGAAGAGATTCAAATTCTACTCCTGTTGTCAAAAGACCCTGAAAAAAAACCATATTACATAGATAAAGACATTTGTGATATACACTTACATTGTTATGATATATACTTCTATTTTAATCCCTTGCATTACATCTCTCAAACTTTTATGATTAATTCCAATTTGTTCATAGCAGTTATTTTGGTTCTTAAGTTCCAATCACTGAAGGGTGCATGTAGAATCATGGCAAGATTTGTATTCAACAGTGAAACATGTTTCAGCATCTGAGCTGGGAACAATGTATGAAAAACAAATAAAAATTTATACTCAAGCACAAGAAAAAGAATGAGTGATATAATCTGCATGGTGTTGTTTTGTACCTACATTTAATTGGAGCTGTGATGATGTTATGTATTTGCTTATACTTAGAACAGTGGAAATCAAATATGAACAGGGGCTCTTGCTTAACTTTAATTGAAGTTTCTGGCCAGAAAATATTTATCTATGGGAAGAAAATAATTTTCTTATTTCTAAATAGTAGAGCAAGTCTAGCTTTACTATCCAACCACAACATTTCAATAAATTGGAATAAGGCTTTCATTTTGCTAACTAGATCCTCTATCAAGCCTAGATGCCCACAGTTAGACTGTGTGATTTACTCCCTTAGTGTCAGAGAAATCTTTTACCATCCTAAATTTAAAACACAAGACAAAATAAGAAATAAAGAAGAAAAAAAAATATTAAACTTTTAAACACAGCATTCCTGTCCTTAGTAGATTTGGTATGTTATTTTAAGCTCAGTTAATTAATTTAAGACACTTGAGTATAGAATGTATTGTTACAAGTAAGAAATTTAATGGTGTCAAGCAAGTAAGTCTAAGTTACCAGCTGATTTTCCATACACATAGATTTTTAATTTTTTAATAAAGATGTATGATGTAAGGATGTGCTACCCAAGTATCCCCATCGATAAATTCAGTAAACGCAACTGGATTAAACCTCCACTCCATGAGGATGCTTCACAGTAACTTAAAACCCTGAGATGTACATACTGTTTTTGTAAAGACAGATGGAAAAAACCTCATGGCCTGAGCCACAGGAAAAAAAATAAATAAATCACAAAGAGACTGAAGACCAAACGAGTTTAAGAAACAGCAACGATATCTGCACAGTGCCAGAGTACCAGCATTGCTTCCCCCTCAAAACTTCTAGGACTGCCTCATTTGTAATTCAAATGGGTTTTGAATGGTGCACCTCTAATGCTCATGACAGCTGTGAAAGGCAGGCTCGCTCTCCTATGTTTCCAATTCTCAATTAGAAATTAGGAAAATTGATACGAGTATAACAAGTACTTAAAGAAATGCAAACGGTACCATTGGAATTACCCAGCCAACGACTGAAACATGACCTGTCATGTACATTAAGTCTTTAATGACCTAATTTGCATTGGGATGACACCACCAGAAAGTCTTCCTTGAGCAGTTCCTAGATATTAACCAAAAATCAAACCCCCAGCAATCAAAAATTGAACTAAATTAGAAGATATTACCAGAATTTCTTTCCTTCTCAGAAGCCAGAGAGCCTTATGAAATTGAACAATTATCTTTTATGTACACGCTACATATAACAACTAAATAAATGCTTTGCACCCAAGGATTTTAGCAGCAAGGTCCTAAACACACAGAAGGTTAAAAACACAAACAAAATGGGTTTTTCTGGTTCTAGATTTCTCTTCTGTTAAAGATCTTTAGTCATCAAAATTATAATATACAAAATAGCTATAAGATCCTTTGTTCTAACAATTACTTCTCTGTAGACTTGACATTGTAGAGATAACACTTAATTCAGTCAAAACTAGTTTTGCCTTGCAGAAAGGTGCTTAGAGAATCATCTCCTTAATACTGCACAAAATTCAACTTCATCATGTCACTTCAGTTACAAGAAAACACTGTGTCAGATCCTCATTTCTACCGAATTTTAGTTTTCCCTCCAGTTTCACAGGGAGACTTCAGCTGTCAGAAACAATTCTCAGAAAACTAATTCTGTCTTCCTATGCATTCAAAACCCAGTGTATCAGAGCACTGACGCATTTTGATTCCTACTTCATAAACTCAAGCTTGGTCACTACTATTCAGATAGTTATGTTTATGTAGCTGAGAACTTAAACAGGCCTTGTTTCCACTGTTGGTGGAATATTCCTTGCAGTATTTCAGAATAAGAAAATCAAAATCATTATTGCAATAACTAGCCAGTACAAACTAAATATAGATTTGATGAAACATAATTAATTGCATGTGACTAAAAATGAATCCTCCCAGTGGGACTCAATCACCCCACAGAAATGGAGTGAGTATTTCACACTTCAATACCTACTTAGCCTCTGTAGGTTATTTTAATATATATAAGCCATCATAATCACTCTGCTTTTGCTTCAGCTGAAGCAAATCTTAGAACAAAATGTGACCCCATACACACTCAAACTCATTTTTAAAGCAGGTATAGAAGACTTTTTAAGAGTTTTCCATCCTGAAAGCACCGAACTATCGCTTGGCTAAATATCCAAATATATTTGTGTTATTCAGGATTCACCTCAATTAAAAACTTTCACAGAATCACAGAATTGCTCAGGGTGGAAAAGACCTTCAAGATCATCGAGTCTACCCTCGACCTAACCCTACTACCCTAACAACCCAGGGACTTAAAAGTCCTTAAAAAAATCCATGACAAGACGACCCCTCCAATGTCATGTTTGGTATCAGCAACAGCAAATATAAATAAACAGAACTGACAGGGACCCCTAAATATTATTTAATACATCACCCTACTCTGAAGCAGAGCCAACTCCACATTAAACATTCCCAGTGTGTCTTTGTAGGGAACTTTGGAATTTCCCTCAGTAGTAGTCTCTAAGAGGGCATTAATTAATTAATGCAGTGGCTAAACTGGAAATCCTTTCCAGTTCAGTCTTCCTCCTAATACTACACCACCTTGTAACAATTAGCACGCATCATTATTTTTCCATTCCTAGGTAACTCTCAAATCATCTGCTCTATCAACTGCCTATAAATATATACAAAATACTAAGAAATTACAAAGTATTGCAAAACAATATTCAGGTCACTTGTCTGAAATACACAAAGCTCCTAATCAAGACATGGTCCTAATTAGCCCAGTTTTCCCAAGGGCAAGTGGAGATGGAAGCAATGAGTAAATAAAGCTTTCCCCCATGTTCTTACTTCACATTTTTAATTAAGCTGGATGTCAGGACATACATTTTTACACTCCTTGCAGTCTTGTGTTCTTACTTAATTTGAGTTAGTTCCCCATCGCAACAATTAAACATCCTCCACTACCAAACTGGATTGAGATGGTGCATGAGAAGACTGTGCCCGGAAAGCCTTTTGGGGTCCTGTAAAGGGAAAAATAACCTTAAGGGGGGCCATAAACCAGCACAGCCTCAAGAAATGAATCTGAAGTAGCCATGGGCACATACAACCCCAGAGTTGCCAGTCAAACCTCTCTGCCCAGCTAGAGTGTGGGCCTATGACATTATGAGCTCCCTTGCTGCAGGAAGTTGAGGCTTGGAATGGACCAGAGTCAAGTAACCCTGGAGAAACTTAGGATCACAACCATACAGGGGAAAAATAAATAGGGAAATTAACTGAGAAACATAAGCCTTTCAAAATATTACCACTGATTTATTTTATGGTGAAGGCTCAGGAAAAGCAATGATCACAACCCAGCTTTCAGAGAAAGCATCTTCCTTGCCAAAGGATTTAAACCGAGTATGGTAACAGCAGACAAAATGCAGACAAAAATCAAGATACAGTAATATAAAAAAAGGCCCTTGAATGCTTCTGGACTACAATCACCCAAAGACAAGAAGGACAAGAGTTACTATTAAGGGAATCTGTTAGTATTAAGATGATTTAATAACAGTAAAGAAAAAAAATACATAAATTGCTATATAGAGTGTACATTGTTCCTAACCCCTAAAACTGTCTCAAAATGACACCCTTGCATGTCATGCATGATGATCACAGAAAACTGCTAAAGCCAAGTCTTCAGCAGAATGTTTTTTTCTTATAATCCATTAAGAATTCTTTCTCAGTCTTCTTTAACAACAAAACCTATGAAAACAAAGAGTTTTCCTAGAGAACAAACATCACATAAATGCCAAAACACCTGCACTAAGCACATATGATGAGTGGACTAGAAATTAAAGAGTCTCAAGTATATTATCACACAAAGGAGAATACAGCATTCAGAGAGTTTTACTCGTCAGTAAAACCAAGTTTAAAAGTAAAGATACTAAGAAAGCACAAACACTCATTGAAATGGAAAAAATCCTATATAAATATCAACTACATAGACTGACGACAAGATACTTACCCTTAAAACTTAACCTACACAAATAACTTTTAAAAGACAATAACGTATCTAGAATGTCTGAGAGACACTTTGGAGATTGCCATTTGCCGAAGAATTCAGCAATATTGACCCAACATTGCCCTCTGGTGCCTAAAAAGGTTTTAGATTAGCAGTGAAAATCAAATGAAGTACTGTTATATCCTCTACCTAAATATATAAGACACACACACACAAATGAAACAATTAAAAAAGAAAAGGAAGTGATAGACTTTTTTTCTAAAGTCTTATACTTTATTTCAAGTAATACAATCACAGAAAAAAGAGGGACCTTTAAGATGATCTAGTCCAAGCTCCCTGCAGTGAGCAAGAACATCTTCAACTAGATCAGGTTGCTCAGAGCTTTTATTATTAATACTATGTGGTATCATTATATTTAGTAATCATTGCTTTTTCTAGCCTTATAGGAAAACTTTACCCCTATACAAGGTTTCCTCCAGGTAATACATGAATCACAGAAAAAACAAACAAAACAAAACACCACAATATTACATTTCCTTGTATTTTTATCAAACAATCTGAATTGTCTCAGAGTGAATATAGGCATCCTATTATCACAGCATGTCTTTCGATCACTTCAAAGCTCAATTTAGTTTTAGAGAAACAAAACAAGTTGTATGTAAATTGTAGCATTTGGGGATGCTGTAAAACAACAAAAAAGCAAGCAACTGCTTTTTTTAGGCTTTGCTTACCAATCCTGAAGTGCAATCATTCTTTTTTTTGAAGTAACACTGCCTTCAAAGTGAGTTTTCATCCTGAACGTACTTCATACAACATTGTTAAATACTTTACACAAAAATTATCAAGCATTTACTGAAAAGGAATTTTTGCCTGATGATTCTAACACTGTTTAATAATTTCATAAGTGATCTGGATGATGGGATCAAGTGTATCCTATTGAAGTTTGCTGATCATACCAAACTGAGGGGGAAGTGGACATTTCAGAAGGGAGAGCCACCCTGCCAGAAAAGCTGTATAGGCTGGAACAGTGGGATAGCAGGAACCTTATGAAGTTCAACAAGGACAAGTGTTTAAGGTCTTGCACCTGGGAAAACACAAGCCAGGAGTGTGGTAGCACAGGTTGGGATCTACCCAGATGGGGAGCAGCTCTGTGTCCTGATGGACAACAAGCTCAGTATGTGTGAACAGGATGCTGCAGTGGCAAAAAAAGTCAGCAAGACACTGGGTTGCATCAACAAGGACATCACCAGCATAGAGAAAGAGTCATTATCCCACTCTGTTCAGCACTTGTCAGGCCACACCTGGAATACTGGGTTTAGTTTTGGTTCCTACTATACAAAAAAAATAGTGTACAGGCTGAAGAGAGTCCAGAGAAGGACCACCAAGATGATCAAAGAACTGGGAAGCTGCCACATAAGGAAAGGCTGAGAGAACTGGGTTTGTTCAAGCCTTGAGAAAAGGCTTAGGGGAGACCTTATCACCATGTTCCTGTATTTAAAGGATGACTACAAAGAAGATGGACACTCCTTTTTTTACAGGGAGTCACACAGAAAAGATATGGGGCAATGGGTACAAGTTACTTGTGGGGATGTTCCAATTGGACACAAGATGATTCTTGAGGTCCCTTCCAGTAGTTTTCTGATTCTAATACGGTTATTCTAGGCAGACCTAGAAAACCCCAAACATGACCAGTTATATCCTTCCCCCTCCTCATCTTTTTTGTGTACATTCTTGCCCAAAATAGCTTCAATTAAATGTACTGTATCAGTAAGTAAATATTCTCTCAATATAGCAGAAATAGTACAAAGATATGAACTCACTAAAGAGCAGCTCATAGAAACAATTTAAATATCATATGTTAAGCTACAGGACAGATTCCACATAAAGATCTGTCATGGTTTTAGTTGGTATTTTTAAACACCAACATAGAGCTCTTGGTTAATAGTATAGTTTTGAAGTTGGGGGGGGGGGAAATAAAATACATGTGACAGCCAATGTTATAACACCATTAATCAAAATACCACACTTGATTTGTATTCAAATAAATACAAATAAATATTTTAATAGTAGGTCTCACTAGATTCTACCACTATTTACTGCTCTAAATATTTTTCCCAAGATACAAAATTAAACCATTAGAAATTTCCCAGAGTTTTAAAAAGTTTTGGAAGGCCTGAAATCTGAAGGTCATTTTTTCCTGCACAGAAAAAAATAAAAGGCTTAGTAACTGCAGAAGAACCAGAGGCCATCATTTACACACTTGAACAAGTCTATACAGAAATCAGTATTCCTGGGAGAAAAATCAAGTGTTATATTCACTTATTTACATCACATCTTTCGTCAACTTTGGCTTTACCACCAGCATAGCAAAAATATCCTGTCTAATCCATTGTAGTCAAGCTAATTAGGCTCATTTTTGTCTCTTACTCTGTTGATTTAAGGTACCTGTTAAGTTTTATTGTTTTGTTATTTTAATTATTTTATTATTTCCTCTAATCACACCTATGTTCATTCCTACTTTGCTTTATTGACTAAGAGAGACAGCTGTTTGACTTAATCACTTCTGTGTTCAATGATTAAACATTTTCGCTTGTCATTTTAAAAGCACTATTACACCTTTTCATGGATCAGCCTTCTAACTGTATGGACAAAACAAAACCATGAAATAGAAAAAGACAGGAATTAACACAGAAATGGGACACGCATGAAGAACGGGTATGTAAATAGTGTCCCTAATCATGAATATGCATGACAGAATAAACAGCGAGAACAACAAAGATGGGCAAAGAGCTTTGAGAACAATAAAATAAATCAACAATCATCAACTCTTTTAGACAGTACAGAGCTTATCATCTGAACAACACTGATCAAAGCCTTGTCTCCAAAGTCTCATATCCAGTCTAAAAAGTCAGTTTCTGTTACTTCAGCATACCTCAATTGAACTACATGACTGCATCAAATCATGGAAAACACTAGGGAAGACTTTTAATAAGAAATCATCATCCTTAACAACTTGTGCTCAATACCATCACAACTTTCAGCCTTGACAAACAGGAAGACACATGTTAGGATAAGAATCATGATAAAAGTTGGGATGGATGCTTCCAGTATTCATTGCACATGAAGCAAGTAAGCTAAGAGAAGAACAGATCATAAACTGGTGAGATGTCTGGAAAACAAGTCTTATGAAGAATAGCTGAGGGAACTCAGTCTGGAGGAGACTGAGAGGAGACCTTATTGCTCTCTACAACTATCTAAAAGGAGGCTGTAGTGAGGCTGGTGTTGGTCTCTTCTCCCAAATTACTACTGATAGCATGAGAGGAAATGGCCAAAAGTTGCATCAGGGGAGGGTTTAGATTGGATATTAGAAAGAAATTCTTTACTTAGAGAGTGGCTGGGCAATGTACAGCCTGCCCCGGGTGGAGTCATCATCCCTGGAGATGTTTAAAAAATGAGCAGATGTAGCACTTGAGACTATGGTCTAGTGCTTAGGGAGATGTTGGGATGAAGGTTGGACTTCATGATCCTATAGGTCCTTTCCAACTATAATAATTCTATGATTCTGAACTGAAAGATAAGGGAAAGGGAAAATTGAAAATAGAAGGAGTAAGACTATAGATTTCAGGACAGTTGCATGTTGATGAATGGTGAACCATGGAAAGGGTAAACAACAACAACAACAACAAAAAAAATCAAGCAAGAAGAACTCAAAGGACTCCAGTCATTGGAAACAAGCTTGAACGAATAGTTCTACTACAAAGGTGAGGCACTGAGTCAGACAGAAAAAAAGTTGTGGGACAAACAAGCTGAAACTTCCACTAAATGCCAAAAAAAGGATACACTCGCTATGAAAATGATTCCATGAGACTAAATTATATGAACGAATGTGATCAATGATGAGAAACAGACAACAAGGGGGCATGGGGACTGCAGGCATGAGTACTTGTTAATAATAAACCAAAACATCTTAAAATATTAAACACTTTGAATTATTAAAATAAAAACAGAAGAGCTTATTCTTGTGATGAAGTAATAACTATTCCCACATTCTAGAAAGCCCACAGCTGAGAGTGGAAAATCAGAACCAATTAGGCTGGGAGGAAGTGTTAGAGGTCCTCTTGCCCAGCTCTCTGCTCACATCAGAGCTAACTTTGACAGCAGTTTAGGTTTTCACTGTCCTACACACTCATGTTTGGAAGATTTCTAAAGATGGAGATCCCATGTTCTCTGTGGACAACCAGTACCAATGATCACCTTCAGGGCTGGAAAAGGGAATTTTTATTAGGAAAGTTTTCTGTTTCTGCAACGTGGTCACTGACTCTCACCCTTACGCTGGGCACCTCTGGGAAGACTCTGGTTCTGCTTTCAGTGCATTTTGGGATCAAGGAAAACAAAAGCAATTACACCAGCATTCTTCTCTTCTACGAGCTGAACAGATGTAGCTCTTTGAACTTGTCCTCATGTGTCACATGCTCCAGCCTGCCAATCATCTTGGTAGTACTGCTCAACTGCTATCAGTATGTCAATATTTCTTTTGTACAGAGATATCAAAACTGGCCTTGGCATTAAAGGCATTGTCTCTCAAATCCCAGATTTAGGGGAATGATTACTTTCCTCAACTTGCTGGCTATGGTCTTCATATCCCAGACAAATCAAGCAAAATAACTAATTCCTACCACCAGGATGACCTTGGTGCACAGAAGAATTTCTCAAAGCACCCTTTTTATGGAGCACTGACTAAAGAATTGCATTAATCACTTCCATTACTTGTAGCTGGCTTGTATGCCTGCTTCTCCTTATGCTTACCAACAAAACTGAAATTCAGTATTCGTGCAAAGACAAAGTTTCTCCTGCTAACAGTAAAAGGAAGTATTTGTGCTACCACAGTCAGTTTGCTAGGGGAATGGAGGGAAAGCACATCTATGCAAATAACTGAGTAGTTAAGTGGATGTAAGCACTCATAATACATTTCCTCATTGAGAAATTAAGAAATTATTAAATTTCCACTTTATTAAATTATTAAGTTTCCAGTTTTATTAAAACCCCAGGTTTTTTAAATGTATAATTACATCATTACTTACACAATCCAAATTAGACTATAAATCTGAATGTTTTTTAATTAATTCTTGTATAGAGTCCTTTCTGATGCACAGCTTTACAGTTACTTTTTCTATTCATTCCTACCAATTTGGAATACTTCCGTGAGTGTCAGAGAAAATGCTGCTGAAGAAACCAGTGTGGTAGATTGGAAGAATCAATTTTATTCTGCTATAGCCACAATCTTTGGGCACATTCATTTCCCCTGGAAACATGCTTTACTGTATTTGAGATATCAGTTATTTAGGTCAAATTGTTTAACTAGCCACTGAAGCAGACCTATCAATAAAAAAAACCAAACAAAAACAAACAAAAATCTTCAGCAAATAAATATATGCTGATTCACTGAGCTTAACAGAACAATAGGCTCTAAGAGATGGGATTTCTTTTTTACAGCAATATTAAAGGTGAAAATATTTAACATAAAGGACAACACTGGATCAGGAATGAGTGAAGATGATGTTAGTTTGGTAGTTAGAGGATTTTTATCCTTTAAATGGAGAACAATTTAAAAAATTAATGTGCCTCTCAGATGGCATAAAGAGGTGAAAAAAGTATTTTTCTTTGTTTTAGGATACACTGCAAGCAGTTGATTGAAGTAGTAGAAGGCTTAGATCCTTCTAACCTTACATGCAGCTCTGGTATTTTAGCTTTTTTTCTTTTACCTCATGGTGTTTTCAATAATAGGTAACATTGAGAACAGCAGATCCATGAGTTGAAGCTTCTATTAAAAACTAAAGCCGCTCAGAACTAGTTATTTCAATTCCTCACATTTTTTAAAATGTGGTCAAAATGGGCATTGAAAAGCTAGGATGGATGTAGAATTTTACATTACAGTAGCAAGTATACACTAATTATTAGATTTGGGGGGTATAATTATTACTTGAAAAACAGTATATGTAAATTATGTAGCACAAGTTCCAGTTGACTTACAGGTCAGTAACAGTAAAGCATTTAAACAGCAAGTGGCAGAAATTCTTATTTCGATACATCACCAACACATATGAGAAAATTACTGGTACTGTACCATAAAACTGAGGTTAAACTGGGTTAAACAAATTTAAACTATTTATAGTAAACCATTTTTCAAAGTCCAAATGAGAAAATTTTCAGAAAAAATGATAGAAAGGGGAGATTTAGAAAGATACATACCATGTTTTCTACTCGGAGCTCAAAAGGCATAGGGTTGTACACCATCAACTGAACTTCACACACATCGCCTTGGACCCACTGGAAGTCTACATGAAATGGTAATAGAATTAATGCAGGAATTACCTCATAAAGAAGTGTTAGAAGTGTTATAAAGAAGTAGCATCAGCCGAGCTGCCAGATTGATACATTATCTCCATGTTCCTAATGAACTTCTATCATCTTTACAGCCCAAGTCCTATTCAAGTACATTGTGAGACATGTGCAAGATTCAAATCTCAGGCAAAACAATTCATCAAAAGACTGGAAGCATTCATTAAGATGGTAATAGTGCTCCAACACTCAACATGAACTCAGTCATCAATTTAATACAATAATTAATCACACTTTTCATATGAAACAGGTAAAGGGCTTACATGCTTGAAGTTAGGTAGAGTACACATCGCCTTGGATTTTTAAGGCTCAGATTAAAAAGCAACCAGATAAGGAATGAACATAAGAGGAAGAATGAAATTAAAAATAATGGGAACAGGTCTTCATATAAACACAGCTGATGATACAGAGTAAATAAAAAGTCATTCTAAATCAAAGAGGAAACAACTGCTCAGCAGCAAGATGCCACCTTGATTTCCTCCTATTCACTTTTTGGGGGAAACTAAGTAGGTTGGGAGATATTGTGGAAAGGGAAGATGACACTTGGATCTCTAGATACAGATTTTATTTTGAGGTTCACAAAATGAAGACTTAACCATTATCAAAACTCTTTAAGTAACTTCTGATAATACTGAGGAAAGACAATGAACAAAACCAGGTCAGTTAGTAAGATGTACTTTCGTTTGTATCTCACTGCAAGAGACAAAGGTTCCATTTTAAAAGCATTTCTCTCTGCCAAGTCCAAAATTTGGGGTTTGGTTGTTTGGTTTTTTTTTTAATTTAAGGAGATGAGAAGTTTATGGAAGTGAGATTATGAATGCAGACACAAGTTCTGAGGAATTGTTCAATGCAGAAAGATTATTTTACATCAGCACTTCATAATCTTTTCAGCCCACAAGTTCCTGTCTACCTTCCAAATTTCTCAGTTAACCACAGGCACATGATGTTCAGACTTAAAACGGTGTGACAAGCTTCTCCATACAAGCTGAGGACCTGCAGTCCAAATAAGCAAAAGGAGGCTTAACTACATTTGTTACATAAATCATGACTAGTCTATAAAATATATGGATTAAATTTACCATTTGACTCGTTAATTTGAACATTACCAGAGCTTCTTAACTAGGACATAAGAAAATGTCCAGTAAAAAAAAAAATTAGTATTATTAAGACTGTACCTTGAAACCATCTGTACTCTAACTGTACATTCACAATCATTTACTATCTCATAACATTTTGCAAGGAATGTTAGAGAACTCAGGGGAGATGTACTTAATTCAAATGTTAAACTCCAATTAATGCTAGTGGAAATTAAAAACATACATTCAGTGATTGTAACAGGTTATATCATTATGAAACCTGAAGAGCAGAACTGTTGATTAAAACAAAACATTCAAAAGCACAATTGTATGAGATGTTCTGTACATTTCTTAGTATTGAATTGCTTATTGGTGTTATGCATACTGTAGAACTCAAAAGAAGAGTTACCCCTCTGAAAGAGGTACTGTACAGAACTCCAAGGGGCTCAACGTGATAGACAGTGGAAAGAAGCCTATAGTCCACCTTTCTAACAATAAATACTTTGCTGGTGTTGATTGATGCAAAGGTGACAGTCCGCCTACTGACAATGAAAAATTTGCTTATGTTGAAAAGAGTTTAGTTAGATAAACTCTTATTATGTGGTGGGATAAGGAGGAAGCCTTGAGACCTCATGTCCCTGAGCAAGACTGATTTAAAAAGTTACACCAGAACAAACCAGCCTTGTGTATGAAAGAATGGACAAGGGATGAACTGATCATTGGCAGGAATAAGGGTCAACTAGGAAACGTAGTGAGGAAGCCAGTCAACAACCACCAGAAGGCCTCAGGCGACCACCAAGCAATTTAAGTACACACACATCAAGGCCATTTGCATATATTAATGGGTTCTAGGAAAAACATGAATATGTTCATCTATTATTAGAAATAAAATGAATACGTATATTTGAAATTGTATTGAACCCTCATGACCAAGCGACCAGGGGAACCCATTAGATGGAGCAACTCCCTGTGCGCCCAGCGCTGTGACAAAGAACACTGCCTTCTAATGCTCCAACACAAGTCTTGGAGGGTTTTCTTCACCACATTGGTATGGGAACAGAAGCACTGAAACCCCATGGGGGTTAACAGTATCAGCATAGGCACCTGGAGCAGCCAAGCACTCCAGTCCCTCTATGCTGATTTCCACATTATGAGAACTACTGCAAGACTGGAATGACTTTTCTGAAAATTCTTTCATTGCAATCATGTAAAGAGTGATTCTGAAAAAGTCACAGACCAGGAAAACATGTTGGAAACTCTTGACTTCATGTTATTTTAACATGAATAAATAATAAATAACATGAATAAATAATAAATGCAATACCTTGATTTGTCTGATGCTTTACTCCATCTTTCCTTTCCAAAAGAAAGGATTTTAGGCTCATTTCTTAATTTTTACTGATATCATCCCTCCCTCGATGTAGAACACCCCCTGAACTACCTCCTTACAGTGGCACTGAAACCGCAGGAAGCCGACGCTGGCCAACACAAGCAGCACCACATGGCCGCTGCCGCTGCTGAGAGCGGCGCGAAGCTCCCCACGTGCCTGCCGGGTGCCTGAGGTGGTTCCTGGGCCATCACACAGCTTGGGCCGTGTGTGGACAGGGACCATGCGACCCACGTCGCCAGCAGAGAGCGGGGAGTGAGAGCTGGGCAGTGCCGGCTCTGCCCGTGGCCTGGTGGGAGCGTGGGAAGCCACATGTAAGCCAGGGGAACGCCTGATGGCGGCGGGACCGCAACGTGGCTGAAAGCCTCGTACACCTGCGCAGACACAAAACACCTTCTCACAAGCCATGGGATGCCATCAGCGGTGGCAGCTGATGCGTGCTGAGAGGGGGGTGAGGATTCGAGGCCCCTGACAGGAGCCACGGGGGTGAGCTCTGCAGCAGTCTGGAAGCGGCTGCCTTGCCCGGCTGGCCCGGGATGAGGGGAGGCAACTGCCCGGATAGAGCTCACTATGGGGGCAGCTGCTGGACAAGCTGCACAGAGAGCAGCCCAGCCTCCAGGCTGGAGGAGGGTGGAAGCTCCACCTGTGCAAGGTGTGATCTGGAAGTCAGGCAGGTAGTGGGTAGAGGAGCAGTTAGTGGATTATGCTTTACTAGGATCATAGAATCATAAAGGTTGGAAATGACCTCCGACATCATCAAGTCCAACCATCTACGAAACATTATCAGGACCACTAAACCATGTCCTGAAGTGCCACATCTACACATTTTCTGAACCCCTCCAGGGATGGTGATTCCAACCCTTCCCTGGGCAACCTGTTCCAAGACCTCACCACAATCTCAGCAAAGAAATTTTTCATAATATCCAACCTAAATCTCCCCAGTTAAGCCCATTTCCTCTTTTCTCCCAGCTAACTAGGGACAGGACAAGACCAACACCCACCTCACTCCAACCTCCCTTCAGGGAGCTGTAGAGAGCAGTAAGGTCTCCTCTCAGCCTCCTCTTCTCCAGACTAAACAACCCCAGGTCCTTCAGCCACTCCTAAGAGATTTTCTCCAGACCCTTTACCAGCTTTGCTGCCCTTCTCTGAACTCGCTCCAGCACTAGGGAGGATGAACAAGAAAGTATTGTTTGAGACTTAAGAAGCACTAGGGCCCCATGGCACTGACCTCCAGATGCTACCTGACAAAGAGCTTCAACAACAAACTGAGAGCACCTTGGAGCAGGAGGTGGCAAGGCCTCTGATGAGCCATAGGAACAGGCCTTCATTTCACTCCTTTTCCTTGTACGTACCAAACAGCAACTGATAAAACACCTTTGCAAAGGACAAAAACTTGTGAGCAAAATTCACAGTGGGACTCCGCACCAGCAGTGCAGAATTAAAGCTGCAAAAGTACATGCAAGTGGTAGTGGGGGGTGACTCTCTGTCTAAAGGCACCAAGACACCCATCTGTAGGCCTGCTGTGCAGTCAAGGGAAGTCTGCTACTTGCCAGGAGCCAAGATAGGGATGTCAGAACGAGATGACTGCCACAGCTGGTTAAAAGCACAGACTATTGTCACCTACTTCTTTTCCATGTGGGCATCAATGACACAGTAGAGTAAAACTTGGGTGAGACCAAGCAGGACTTCAGGGCCCTGGGTGCACAAGTGCAAGGTGCTGTTGTGCAAGTGACTGTCATCTGACTCACCAGTCAGAAATGGGGGTGCAGGGAGAAAAAGCATTGTGCAGATAAATACATGGCTTCATAGCTGGTGTTACCAAGACTTTGGTTTCTACAGTCATGGGAAGTCCTTCAACCGATGCAGCCTACTGGAGAGAGACAGGATTTCCCTACCAAGAAGGGGCAGGAGAATCTTTGCTAGAAGATTGGCTGACTTGCCAATCTTGCTTTAAACTCATGAACTTGGGTTGGTAGCGTCCAAAGCTGTGACAAGTGCCAAGGCCTTCACCTGGGAAGACACAACCAAAAAGCCCACTACAGGCTAGGATCTCTGTGTGACCAGGGAGCAGCCTTGCTGAAACTGCCCTGTGAAGAAGGGCTAAAGAAGTAAGATGTTTTTCTTCCTGGAGAAGGTTATGGGGGGATGTCAACACAGCATTCCTGTACTTAAAGGGTGTCTGGAACAACCTCTGCAGGGACATGGTGGAGTCCAGATCATTGGAGCTTTTCAAGATGTCACTGCCCGGGATACTAGATCATCTTATCTAGGCTCCCCTTCCTGTGAAATGTTGCACCAGATGATCTTCCAAGGTCACTTCCAACCTAAACTCTTCTAGGATTCTATAGTTTATCAGGGTGGGGCAGGAAGGGTGTAATAAATATACACACAGATATATATATATATGTGTGTATATACACACAGTTTTCTCATTCCCACAGGAAAATGTTGCTACCACCACCAAAAAGACACATTTCTAGATATCTAACTATCTGCCTCTGGGTTCCTTTCCAGAAGGTCCAGCTACCTCATGTAAAAGACATCAGGGCAATGCTACAGCAGTGCATCACTGGAGAAAAAGCTTTTGAAAGGATAGGTAAAATCAGGTTATATGATCTTGGGTAAAGAGCACTATTTATATTACCTAATCTAGGTAAGACACAAATTGCCAGATTTCCTAATGGAACTCTATCACACATTCTTGCTGCCTTAGACTCTCAGCTCTTTAAAACAAATCCTTTGCATCAAAAATCAGTAGGTTGATTTCTTATGACTAGCATACGATTAAAGAAATTTAACCAGAATATAATTATCGCCTTTATTGTTTCCAATCAGAAAAGCTTATCAAGCTGAAAGCTGTAAACATTTCCTCAAGAGTTTCTAAAGGGTTTGTTTTCCCTTTGATTTGTCATCACTACGCGATTCCCTTTGCTGTAACAGTAATTTAACAAAAATATGGCTTAAATATTTTCCGTGTAAGAAAAACACAGTTCATTTGTTATTGTTGTTGGGTTTAATTAAATACTCATCATTAAAATTTTCTCATTAGTTTCAAAGTTTATTAAAATTTCTCAGCTTCTTTCAAAGGAAGTATCTGATTTCATTTTGTATATTCTTTTGTTTGTTAAAGTTTGAATGAAACATTAGAGGTTTTTAAAAGTGAATGCACTGTGTATATGCTTGAAAAGACAAATGCTTCACGGGATCACAAGCAGTTCAGACATCTCCTTGAGCTAAAGAAAAACCAGAAGGGAGAAACTGCCCTGTATAATATAAAACTCCTGTGATAAACACAGCATATAAACAAATCCTAAATGGCTTTAAAAAAATGCAGGGTTCTTTTGTATCCATCAAGGAAGAAGAATACTGCATAATACAACTGTATGATGAGTTTACTAGTAAGGTTTTATTTAAATGAAAAAAAATCAAATAACATTTTACCAGTATATCAAAAGGGTTAAATATTGAAAATGTAATTCTAATCAATTTTTAAGTAGCACTAAGCCATGTCCATCCAAACTGTGAGATAATAATCCATATCCCTGTGTATTGTCTCATTCCCAAGTTTCAACGATTCACTGAAACCATACATCATCATAAAACAAATTGGAAAACATGCACGTTCTTCTCAAGGTGAGGGATATCATCTTAGTCATAATCAGGGGTCCACAGCACAGGCAGGTTAAGTCCAACAGCTAACCTATAAGATTGTGTGGAAAAAAACCCATGGCCCCACATCTTAGAATGAAGGAACCATAGCAAGAGATATTCTGCAGGCCAGATGAACCCAGACCCAGACCCAGTTGAACAAGCCAAGTGGTTGCTACACTGCTGGAGAAAATTGATTTTAAAAGCAGATGAAAGAGGACTGTCAGAAGAGTAAAAAAGGAGTGAGAATAAAGGAGTCCCAGAGCATGCTGAGGAGCACACACACACCTGACCTACGCAAAAGTTTCTGCTCTAACTTGTTCCTGAACTACCTATTTGCAGAATTAGTTGGAGCCACTACTGACGACCTGCTAAATGTTTAGTATTTTACAATTTACGTCATACAAAAAAATCCAACAAACCGTGATACTTCAAAGTACTGTTTCTCTACTTTTTCTTTCTTTTTGGGTGATTATACGGTACTAAAACCAGTAAAATAAGGAGCTAAATTAAGATAAAGATAATTCTTCAAATTTCTGTATTTGACTTTACAAATTAGTTCTATTCCACAGTCACACAAGTCCTTTTTGTGAGGACACTAATGCTTATGTTAAAACTTAGCACGCATGGGATACATATAGAACAAGCAGAAAGGACTACCAATATTTGTAACTTAATCCAGGATTTGAAAGAAGCCATGTAATCTATTTCCAACAGCACAGTTCCTGCACTAAGGAGCTTTATAATAAATTAAATAATCCTCTAGCAGAAAATTACTATTATTCTGAACATTGTCCATAAGGCTTTTTGTTATTTTTGCTGAAATGTCTTCAAGAAAAACTAATCACTTAATCATTCTAAGTTAAATCATAATAGCATATCAACTAGATGCATTTTTTCCTTCTGAAAGAGATAAACTGAAAGCCAGTTTTAAAATCCCCATGGTCTAACACTGGGATTCCATGGGTGAAGAACTACCGCAAGCCAGTTTACTATGGATTTGCATCTTCTGTCCAAGAAAGTGTAGCTCATTCACCTAATTTCTTCATGTTCATGATTATATCATCATGAAGGAATCAAGATACCCTGATGATTATCAGAAAAGGGGAGACCCCAATAGTGCATTTGGCTCAGAGCACCACACATGACAACTTGCTAAGCTGGCTGCTGTTGAACAGAATACATCAAAAATAAGTTTTCCCCTAACAAGTGTGTCAGAACTAAGTTTTCTCTTTTGTTTGTGAAGGAAATAAAACTAGTTTATCTCTTCTGAAAAGCAGTTTTATAATCTATGAGACTTTATTCTCCTCTCTTGAATTTGAAACTGCCCCAAAGAGAACAATGCTTTGCTCCTCCAGGACTGTAGGCTAAAACCCCTATCATTTCATGTACGAGAAAGTAATGTACAGGCTTGCTTTCCTTGACCAAGAAAAATTTTCCAATTTAACAAAACAACAGAAAATACTGCAAAATATTCTTACCTATCTTCTTACTTCGTTCTTCCCCACGACTGTGTGCAATAATTGGAGAGTATATGAAGGGGCTTTTGGTTGACACATTCTGACCAAGCAGACTTTTCATTTTGTGAGGTCGGAGACTGGTCGGAAGGTTCAAGAGCTTCACAGATCTGTTGAGTAAAAATAATTTTGTAATATTTTATTTTTCTACTTTATTTTATAGTAGATGGTTGTGTTAAAAATTAACTGATAAATAGTAAATAAGACTTTAAGTACTGAATAAAATACCTGTAATGGAAAACATGAAGCAAGCACCTATGGTACACAAGAAAGTAATACCAGCTCAAGGAAGCTAAAGACAAAGTTTCAGAAAGCTCTCTAGAACAAATACTAAAAGAAAAACCATCCTCTGTAGAATCCAACAAACCCAAATCTAGCCAGGTCGGTGATTTGAGATCCAGCTATTAATTTCCAAGTCACGTGCACACTGAACAACAAGTCCAGTGCAGAAAGCAACCAAATATTTGACTTAAAGCCAAAGTAGATGCAAGACAAAGTTTCACTAGAGAGCATAATGCAAATAAAAATTTCTCCAAGATGAATAAAAAAAGATTTTAAAGCAGTTAAAATGCACAGAGTTGCTTCTGGAAGGAAGGGAACAACCCAGAAATTTGAGTGGGCTTGTTGACCAACCAGAAAGCAATTACAACCAGACAGAAAATAAATTATTTATTAGACTGTATCCCTGTTAGATCCACATCCCTACACCACCATGAAGGGAAATCAGTGTCAAAGCTGTTTTTCTACAGTCTACTATGTTTGAAGTATTTGTGCTTTTAATTAAGAACATCACCAAGAGACGGGAATGCCCCCCTTATAATCACTCATGGATTCAATTAAAGAAGGGTGTGACCATCAGGTCAAGGGAGGTTCTCCTCCTCCTCTACTCTGCCCTAGTGAGGCCACACCTGGAGTACTGTGTCCAGTTCTGAGCTCCTCAGTTCAAGAGAGACAGGGAACTACTGGAGAGTGGCCAACAGAGGGACACAAAGATGATGAGGGGACTAGAAAACCCAAGGAAACTTATAATCTGAGGAGACCTCTAAAGCCAAGCAAGAGGCCAAGTGCAAGAATCCTAGAAAACTCCAACTTTGAATGTTCAAAGATGACCATCCTTTTTCCCCCCCTTTCCTATATCCACCTCCCACAGTAAAACTTACCTCACTGGAATTCTTTGGTTTATTACAGCATTATCAAAGAGGTTATAAATGTTACAGAACATGATTAGGTTGTCATGTTTTACAACATTCTTCAAATACTATCACTAGAGGACTAAGAAAGAAACTTGCCTTCCTCAGCTGTAAAGGTCAGAGACAACTTAAAATCAAGTGTCTTCACTTTGAAAAGCAGGTAAGTATTCTTTTACATCTTAGAAGAGTTCTGCATCATTTACAGGATATAACTGAAGCAATTCACTTGTTAAAGTTACAGAATTAAACTTATTTTCAAAACAGTAAACTATTACTGAGAACATAAAAACAATGTAAGTCCTCAGCACATTAAAGAACAGTAGTGTCAATATCCTAAATATCCTACTAATAAAAAGCACATACATACAAGAAAAAAATAATAATAAAATTACCCAAATCATTCAAGATAATGTGCTACTGCTGAAAAATAATGAAGGTGCAAGGGTAACACCAGGGAGATGTTATCTCTGTGATATAACACACCTGATAAGAAGTTACTACATAACACTAGAAGTATTTTGGAACAAGAAATAAATCAGATCCATCTATTATCTGTTGGTGATACTCAGTGTCAGCATTGCAATCAAATAGCAGACAAAGAGCCCGAGGAATAAACTATGACAGATTGCTGAATATTTCATATTTTGAATCCTCTTCTGATAGAATTTTATTACAAATTAGAATGCAACTTAAAGCAAAGCATCTAAATGATACTTATTTGAAGAAACAATAAATTCAATAAAGTGCTAATAAAAAGGAATTTATTTTATACATAGAAAGAAGGGCTTTGCTCTTCAGTCACAAATGAGAGAGCTATACCCTCAGATCATAGATAGAACATTAATTCCTTTGTGTGAAAAGCTTCACTACCGTACTTGTTCTAGCCCCTGGCCCAGCCTGACTGAATTTAAATGACTGACAATTAGGAATTATAAAATTATTTCACTAGCTACCCAGAAGATCAAAATCTTGTATTGTAAAAAGGTTGCGTTAATTAAAACCAAACTGGTTTAGAGGGGAAATGAGAACTTAAAACCAAAACCAACCAAACAAACAAATCCAAACACACAAAAAACCAAGAACCACTAAGTAAACAGAGGGAAAATTGATGCCAAATAAATGTAAAGTAGTGAGAAAAGTGAGAATTAAAAGATCAGCGGTGAAATGCTAGAAAATTCTTCTGTTAAGTACATTAGTAAGAAAATGAGTTTTAACACAGGTAAATCAAGAAAATGGGAATGCTGCTTTTAATAAAATACTCTTTTTTTTTCTATTTTGTATTGCAGAAAATACTGAATGATGATTTTACAACATGCTATAATGGAATATTTCCAATCCAACATGATTTTAATTTCTGAAGTTTCATCTAAAGAAATAACAATTGATCACAGAGCTTTCCAGATGGCATTACAGTATTTGAAATGTCAAAACAAAACACGCACAAAAAAATTCCAAAGTATAAACCAGAGTACATAGAATGTGATAATATTTAAAGCACATCAATAATGGATCAATCATCTAGTTAAAAGACATGATACACACCAGAAAAAGAAATACTATAAAGAATACCACACTGAACCAGTATTTAAGGTCTAGCTGCCCTTTATTTATCAGGGCTGATGGAATATAAGGATTTTGCCAGGTCACATCTCTTCTATTGCTTTACAGGTATGGGGGAGAAAAAGGTAATGGAGCAACTATGTCTCAGTTTCGTTGTGGCATTTCAATGTTTGAAGGTATTTTGATTAAGAAATCTGCATCCCAAATAATCACCTCACATTAAATGGATTAAAAACTAGTAGACCATGAAATGCCAACAGTAAACAGAATTCATCATCATCATCAGTAAGTGTGTATGTTTCTGGAGGGCTCTAGCATGGATTGAACCATAAGCTTAGGCTATTAACATTGATCAAAACCACATTTCCACTCTTCTATAATTTGTCTCAAAAATTAACAGGATTTAGCTCCAAGAGCTCTGCAGTCGTGCTGCACAGCTATTTTCCCACTAGCTGGGCAGCTCTACAATACACTAGGTCTGCTGTGCAGGTGTAGCCGGAGTCTTTATGTTTGGACACAAGTATTATTTTGTCAGATTACGGATTTTTATCACTGTGGCTTTCATAGAACTTTCAAAAGACAATAAAGGAGAAGGGGGAGAGGAACACAAACAGCAATTCTCAGCTGTTAATGCTGATCTTGGGCTGTCACCCCATGGCAAAAACAGCAGCAACTATTTTCAACACTCGGAGCACAGCCAGGTCAGCACAAGCTGATAGTGTAAAAGAAGCATTTGGATGGTGAACAGTTTCGTAAAGCTCAGCCTAGGAATAGTAAGTCATTAAAATGTGCTTGTCCCCTTCTCTCTACATACAAAACAGTTTAAGTGAGGCAGTGTCACAGAGGCACCCACACACCAAACAGTAGCCAGTATCCAAAGTGGGGTTTATTGCAACCCACGCTGCCCAGCGCTCCTTCAGACCAAATTCAAGTCCGGGTGCTTGTGGGGAATTAACTACTGCACAACTAATTCCCAAACTGCATGGAAAGATGAACCAAAATGGGCACACTCTCATTGCTCAAGGGGAAATCTCCCACACCAGAGTGCTCGAGACACCACTCACCCAAAAGGCTGGCGGGTGGGGGGTGTGAGGCTCACTCGATTCATGGAGACCCACTCAATCCATAGAAGTGTCCTCAGGTGCCGTGTCCAGGGGGAGGGTCCGATGGCCAGGCCCGCGGCTCTGCCAAGAACCAGCTCCACTGGCTCTCAGGCAGGACCCCAGTTGCATCCCAGTCAAGGGTGCACTGTGGTCACTCTGGTTGAGGGGACCAGCCCCAACAAACCACAGACCAGCCCAGACCCCAAGCATGTTTACTGAGGGGTCCATACCCCGAGGCACCAGTTAAGGACCAGGAGGTGCAGCTGAGCAGCTGAGGTATCAAACTGCTCCGGCCGAGACACCAAACTGCTCCGGCACAGCCTGTTTGCTCTGTCTGTTTAGTCTGTTGGGGAGGATCTTTCAGCAAGTTTGCTGATGACACAAAACGGGGAGGATTGGCAGATGCACCTGAAGGCTGTGCGGCCATCCAGAGAGAC